>PVJA010044139.1:0-16275 GCA_004027025.1 Myocastor coypus | reverse complement strand
AAAAAAAAAAAAAAAAAAAAAAAAAAGTAATGTGGATTTAGAAAGGTTAATGTTTAGTTGTTTGATCAATCTTATATACCTATATGTATTAATCTAAACTGATCCGATGATGAAAATATGCAATATAACCATTGTTAAATTTAAACGATAAAAGAATTGAAAAAGAAAAAAAAAAAAAGAATTAACTTTTGAAGACAGAAGTTTTGGTTCTTACCTTTGGATCATCTCCAAACTGGCCAAACTGTACATCATTTAATAAACTACGAGCTGTTTTAATGATATCTTTACATTTTTTTGGAGTTTCTTCTACTTTCCCAGCCAAAAAGAGACAACAAGCTCCTGTCACCTAAACGAGAGACAAAAGGTCTTACATTTTGGGATTTTTAAATGCCCAATACACCAGGTCCTTTCATTCTTCTAACTTCTTACTCATTTACAAATATTCTGATACTCTAAAGCTTGATGGATAACATAAGACTAATAGGCATCAATGAGAAAGATGGAGTCTGTACAAATGATATAAAAGCTTGATAGAAAATTAATAGCCCTGAAAAAATATTTGCCTTTGTAAACTTTTTAAAGGGTTGGGATAGCTCAATAATAAGACAGCTTGTCAGTGTTCATAAGGTCTTGGATTTGATCCCTGATTCTGGAAAAAAAACCCCTCTATAAATATTTATTTATTTATTCTTGTTTCAAAACTTTTGTTTATTTATTTTTATGACCGGCTCAGCCTGCCTTGAGGGCAGGGCTGGTGCAGCATGTGGTGCCGGGGATCAAACTGCAGTCCTTGCAGCTGCCTAAGCTTTCCCAAGCAGGTGCTTCAGACCACTGAGCCATCCTGCTGGCCCCCAAAACTCCATAAACATTTAAAACTCATTTTTCAAAAGAATTGCCATATGTCAAAAACAATGCCACAGCACATTTCCTTTTTATACTGTGGTTTGAAAAATTTCAACTTTCTGTACAGTAAATTGCTATGCAAGCAGAAGAAGCACAACCACACGTGTCTTGTAGACTACGCTTTCATACCACCATCCACACTTCCTTTCCTTCCTGCTAAGGGCAGAATGTACTAATAATCTCCAATGTAGCTGTACTCAGAGGTGGGGCTTTACACACACAAGCTCCATGACTGGGCCATCAACTTCACAGAGGAGGCCTGAGTGAGCACTTGCTCCTCCTTCCCATGGCATGGATCTCAATCTGTCAGCAGCTCAACCTTGGCTTCCTAGCTTTCACAGCTGCTAGGACTAAGTTGCTGCTTACCATGAATTACCTGGCATCAGCTTATTCTGTTATAGTCATCTGTAGTTACAATGGACAAAGACCTTCTTTCCAGTCACCTGAACCCTAGTATAGTCTGTGTATTACACAAGTCTCTATTCTCTCTCCTCCACTTCTCCCAACCCATTCGTACCCTTTTCTTGTATAATCTGACTATACTGGATGTCACTCTGCCTGAGGTCAATGCTAATTCTGTCTGTTTCCCAAGAACTTCATAAACGAGCAAGGAAGATAAGTCCACATACCTAATAAAATTTCAGCAAAAACCACCAACAAAATGACCTTCCTCTTATGTCTAATTCTGTTTATTTTCAGAGGCCAAATGTCCCTCTCTGCTTTATAGGTTACCATGCCCTGACTCAGCCTACCCTCATAGGCAGGGTCTCACCATTTCTGCCCTCCACATGGAGCTACAGCTGAGTCTGTCTACGTGCTGCACATTTCCCCTTGTATCTGCTCAGATCGGTTCCACACAGAACAATACCCCTGGCTGTCTCTGCACACCAGTGTGATCTGTGTAGCCAAGGCTTAGCCTACTACTTGCACCCCTGCCTAGAGCACTCACTACCCAACCCCTGCATGACACCATTCATCCTGTGCTCGAGTGTCCCAGCCCTCCATGTGCATCTCTTCCAGGCCTCTACTTACCTAGGGAAAGGTAGCAGGGAAGCAAACTTTCACACAAAGTACAATACAGCGGTGGCCTACATAGTAAGTTGGAAGACAAAATTCAAACTTGATTTTGTTTAAAAAGCACACATTAGACTATAACGTGTCCACCAAAGTGGGTGGAAATAATAATGTGGTAGAGAGCATGGTAACGTTTAAACACTTACATATCTTGGGAATTGCTTGAAGGAATGAAACATGTAGAAGCGATGAAAATAAATTATTCCAGTTGCCAGGGTGTCATAGTGTCTGTTTCACTAGTTAAGGACTTTAGCAATAACATCTATAGGTTATGTTTTTAGTTAAATGCAGGAAAACTAAAGACAACAACAATAAACAGTGATAATGAACAGTGCAAAAGGCAGGCACAATGGGCATCCCAGGATGTTAGAATTTTGGTACAAGAATGAGCACTCAAGTCTTATGCTTTTAACAAGCCTTAAGAAACATTTCATCTGTTACCTTAATGCTGTTACCAGTCAAAGTGCTGGCTTCTCTCCTGGGTGGCCACTTAGTGGCAGAGCCTACACATTTAATGATAAACCAGAAACAGAAAACTCGTGGAGAGTAATGTATTCAGAATTTATAACAGCAAAGATATACATGAACTGCCCTACTGCAGAGAAATGACAGCATATTATGTCTATAGTAGCTATTAAAATTCTTGGTGATAGTGGGGAAGATTTCAAAGAGGATCAGGATACAGTCCCAATCGTGTGCCCACATCGAAGATGAACCGAGCACCCTCTCGGCGGTACCGGGCCTCTGTGGCTGGATCAAGTCCTTCGAGTTGTGAGGGTGTATGAGCCAAGTCTTTTTTATCCCAGTACCAACATGGTTTTGTGTGGTCCAGGTTTGCTGATGTTACTGAAGGGCTTGAATTTTCTTTGTTCTCCTTCATTTATTGAAGTGGACTTGTTCTTTCCAAATAGTTTTCTGAAAATGTTAGACTCCTAAGAGAAAAAGACATGAAGCTGGAAAAGTAAGCCACATTACATGTCACCCTAACCATCACAAGAAATCTATGGCCACAGGGTGTTCTTGATGTTGAATCAAAACTCCCTATTGGAATTTCACCACTGATTGCCAATGAGAAGCCCAGGCCAACTTCCAATGCCAACTGAGTATATACACTAACTTCAGTACTGAAGGTTCCCAATTTAATGGCTGTTGATGAGAAAAGCATTCCCTCCTCCTTTTGAGGCTAAAGGTTTAAGCTTGGACAAGATTATGGGAGAAATAAAGTGCATCTTACTTCCTTTCTGCTTTTATTCACTAGACACCACATGCTGGTCTAAATTCTATTCTTCAGTAAAATTTGGACTTATGTTAATCCTTACAAAGATTTATGTTTCAAAATTATCCTTCTTTCCATCTACCAGAGGTTGAATTTCCCCTTTTTAGTTCATCTGATTTTACTGAGGCACTCTACATGTAAAAGCTAGGGGACTGGGTGAGTTCACAAGTTCCCAAGTCACTGAACTGAGCAATAAACCAGGTGTGTGGGTGTAGTGGTGTCTGGGTGTTGCGACTTGGGGGAGTGGGTGGAAAGAATGTGCTTCAAATTGTTCTTGCAGCTTCTTATCCTGTTTCTTTTTATCTCATTCAGAATACAGATTCTTTAAAAGCCCCATGCTTCCCAAAGAAAACAAACACAAGGAGCTCCTTTGGAGGTCATCAAAATGTGGAGGTTCCTTGTAAAAAGGTTCAGGAAACAGAAGACATTTCCAAACAAGGCAGCAGAAGGGTTCTAAGAGATGGGTTGGAGCCAGGTGAATCTGGTGAGCAAGAAACAGCAGGTCTGTTGGTAGGATCTGAACCAGGCCTCCACCTATACATCTGGCTTTTCCTATGAGCCTGTCTCATTTCTGGTGGCAAGGTGATAAAGAAGGGCTGCTTGTGTATTCTCTTACTCTTTGTACCTGACACCTTCAAAGTGAATGTGCTGTTTCCTTTAATAGGAAGAAATACGTAACTGGAAAAGGTAATTTGTGTAAGCTGATAGTTTTGTACAGGATTTATTAAATTGGGCAATGTCAGGGCAGTTGACAAAAATCTCAAACTATCATTGTGAGAGATCACTTCTCTTCTATTGAACTGACAAAAATCCAAAATATTGGCAATTTACTGTTGCCAAGGCCAGGGAGAAGTGGGCATTTACCCTGGATGTGGGCAGGAGTACAAAATGGCACATATGTCACAGCAGGGAAGCTGAAGTATCTAACAAAAAGACACACACATTTGCTCTTCAACTTAGCAATCCTGCTGCTATAGGAATGGTCTCTGAGACACTTTAAGTATGAAACAACATATGTACAAGACTATCCACTGCACTGGTACCTGTGACAGCAAACCTACAAATAACTCAAGTGCTCAGCATCAGGGACTAGGTAAACAAGATTATGGTACAAGAACACAACAGGAAAAAAAAAAAAAAAAAAGAACATGACAGCGTACCAGGCAGAACTATTTTCTTGCTCCCAACTTTTTAAAAACAAGAAAGTTATCAACAGGAAATGGGGAAGAACAGAATGAGAGGACAGAGATGAGAGCGGGACTTCACTGATCTATTGTTTTTAGACAGCTTTTTCACTTTTTAGGGAACTCTTTTAAAATAATTGTAGATTTATAGAAGTGATGGACATAGCACAGAAGTTTTGGTCTTTGTAACTCAGCTTCTCAAGTTCATATCCCATGTAAAAGAGTAACAGTGCTAAAAACCAACTGGCACAATGAACTGCAGCTTTTACTTGGATTTGGAGCTCTTCTAAAATCTCGTGCTGAAAGACTCAACTCAGGATGATATACTGTGTTTAGGTGCCATATATCCTCCATAGTCCCAGTTCTTTAAAAAAAAAAAAAATTATGTATTCGGTACAGGGTCTCACTACACAGCTTGGACTTGTAATGATCCTCCTGTTGTCAGCCTCCCCTGTTCATTACTATTTTGTCCTTTTCATTTTTTGTTCTTTAGAAGCCAGTCACCAGCTTCAACCCCTAGCACTTACTTGGAAATTAAGTAATGCTACCTTTTGCAGGAAGAAATATCAAAGAACTTGTGGGCATAAGTTAAAACTGCCACAGTAATTGCTAATTTTTTAAAAAATATTGCAGCTACCTGTTGCTTCTTAAAGTCTCACCCCTTAATTTCAGCATTCGCCTGTGGATCTTGCGCAATTATTATTATTTTATCTTTTATTTATTGGGTACAGGGTCTAGCTATGCAGCTTTGACTCATAGTGATCCTCCTGTCTCAGCTTCCCCAGTGCTAGGATTACAGGCGAGCACCAACATGCCTGGCTTCAGTGGTCAGCTTGGTGTGGGGTCATGTTGTACCAGGGATTGAACCCAGATCCTTGTGCTTGCCAGGCAGATGCTTAGACCACTGAGCTGACTCTGGCCCACAACAATTACTGTTGTGGTTTTTCTTTTCTCTTCCAGACAGGATCTATGTTGTACAGGCTGGCTTGAAGTCCTGAGTTTAAACAATCCTTCTTCCTCAGTCTCCCAACTATGCCTGGCTACTATGGTATTCCTTTTTAAAATGTTTTTAGTACTGGATCTATAGGGTCTCACTACACAGCTCAGAATCATAGTGATCCTTGTTTTAAGCCTCCCAAAGTGCTAGGATTACAGGCCCACACCACCACATCCTGTCTAATTCACTGTTTCAATGTGTCCCAGGGGTAGGGCTGGCATGGCAGAGAATCAAACCCAGGTCCCTGCATCTGCATAAACAGGCAGTTTAATCCACTGAGCTAGCTGGTTGGCCCTTACTGTGGTGTTCTTAATGGTGAATTTCCATTTCCTATATTCCTTCAAAATCTATTACTTTAAATTCCTTCATAAGAACAGTTTTGGAGGGGCCAGTGAGATGGTTCAGCAGTCTAAAGTGCTTGCTTAGGAAAGGTTAGGCAACTGCAGGGACCACGGTTCGATCCCTAGCACCACATGCTGTACCAGTCCCACCCCCAGGTCAGGCTGAGCTGGCCATTAAAAAACAAAACAAAACAAAACAAAAAAACAGTTTGGGTTGGAGATACAGCTCAGTGGCACAGTGCCGCAATGAGTTCTGTTCCCAATATTGAAAAAAAAAAAAAAGAAAAGAAAAGAAAAGAAAAAGAAAGAAAGCTATGCTCTATTTTCAATTGTGTAAATATTTAATACACTGATGAATGCAAGAAGAAAAAAACAAAGCCTACCCTTGACATAAATCCCTGTATACCAAATGCACAACTGAAACACACCACACACACACACACACACACACACACACACACACACACACACACATTTCAAGTAACTTGGAATTCCAATAACATTCTCAGTGAGTAAGGACAAAAAAACCTGGAAAGAAATCTTAAACTTTGTTATTATACTATTATTATACTTTTCAATCAAATTTTAGTGCATTTCAGAAGCAAACAAAAATGCAAATTTTAACATTAGGAAACATGATTTTCAGTGCAAAGAAAATAAACATATACACAT
Source organism: Myocastor coypus (assembly GCA_004027025.1). Lineage (NCBI taxonomy): Eukaryota > Metazoa > Chordata > Mammalia > Rodentia > Myocastoridae > Myocastor > Myocastor coypus. The sequence continues at coordinate 9,828 of PVJA010044139.1, read as the reverse complement.
GCACAAAATTAAAGAAAAGTTATGTTAAATTTTAATTTAAATAAGTTACAAGTAAATTGTCCATTTCTAATGGCCAGAAACTGACATTCCTGTAGCAATACCAAAACTTTAGTTTTTTTACTATTGCCCTTTAAAAGGAAGCAGGCTTCTTTCTAGTCTGGGGTTGGGACCTGGCTGGGACAGTCTAATTGGAAGTTTATAAAAAGACACAGGAAAACAGGAGGCTTACTGCGAGTATAAGCCTGTGTAGTGAGATGCTGTAAACCTTGTACAAAAAAACACAGGAGAGCTGGCAGGGGTGGTACATGCCTATCTCAGCTACTCTTGGGGCTAACACAGGAGGACTTCAAGTTTTTATTTCATTTTTAAATTTTTGAATCTTTTTATTTGGTACAGGGTCTCACTACATAGCTTGGACTCACAGTGATCTTCCTGTCTCAAGTCTCCCCAGCACTGGGGTTATATGTGTGGGCCACCAAACCCAGTTTTGGTGGTTAGCATGGCATACCTGGGGTTCTGGGGATTGAACTCAGGACCTTGTGCTTGCCAGGCCGATGCTTAGACTGATGAGCTATCTCTCTAGCCCCAGGACTTTAAGTTTGAGGCAGCTGCAAACTTACTGTCAACTTGCCTCAACATATAAAAATGGATTTATTGTGAATTTTCTCAGAGAAAATGGTATTGTGCTTATACAGGAAAATGACTATTCTTAGGCAACCCAGATTAAAGTATTTCTACTAAAGTGTTGTGATGTTACAACTTACTTTCAAATGGTCTATCTAAAACACAATCGCACAGGGAGTGTGGCAAAACACCAACATATGTCCAGTTTAGAACATATATTGAACTTTCATGTAATAACAAATGGGGGGGGATCACATGAAGGGCTTAGGGATGTGGCTCAGTAGCAGAGCGCTTGCTGTGAGGCCCTAGCTTTGATCCAACACCCTCTTCCCCCCGCAAAAAAAGCAGATGGAACTGCTTAGGGGACCAGGAGAATGACTTCTATTCTTTTCAGACCTGCATTAGACTGGAAACCCTCAGTAGCTAGGAAATATCTGCTTATGTGCAGGTGGTGGTTTTACAGCCCTTATAATTCAACTATAACATACAAAAAGATAAATGTACTAATTCTAAGCACATAACTGCTTTCCACAAAGTAAACAAATCTTTGTAATACTACTCAGTAGAAACCCAGACTATTGTCAACATTCCAGAAACTTTGTTCTTCTAGTCACTAGTTCCCCCAAAATAACCTCTATCCTGAGCACCAATTTGGGCTGCTTTTTAAAGGGTTGCCCAATAGTACAGTGTACATCATCAGTGCTCAAGTTGAGAAAGAGCTGTCCTGTATTTATTCTATAGAAATAATACAATCTATCTGTTCTACTGTGATAAATATTTGTAGCTTCTTATGTTAATTGACATTTATGTACATTCTTGCAGAACAGGTGGCACTTGGCCAGTTGGCTGGGGGAATCAGTATCTCGGCATTTACAATTTATAGGTTATATACCTAGCTGGTAATAACCTACTTTAAGAGCTATTAGCCAGCCTAACAGCCATCTATACATTTATTCACCCAATCATTTGCTGGATGATCATTTACTGTAAGCCATGCCTCTCGGCACAGGGAAGTCTTCTCCCTGTCTCCTCAGCTTACTTTCTAGGGACAAAACAGAAACAAAACAAGGAAGTAAAAAAAAAAAAAAAAAAAAGTTGATGCTGAAAGAAGAATCCAGTTGAAAGAGGAATCTGGTTCTCCGAACAGCAGCTTTGAAGAACCTGAAAGATACTTGTATAGAAATATCTCTCAGGTAAGAAGCTCTGTTGAATCTGGAAAGAATGGATCTACTTGGGATGTACAGATGTGTTGATTGTAAATCATATACAAGAAGACGGTGCAGGAATCTATCCATGCACTAAAGACCAAAGAATCTACTGAGGTTCTGGATCCCACAATAATATTCTACCTCAGTCCAGCTGAAGATCTAGAGCTTATAACAATGCTTCCCACAAGTCCAAATGGAGGCCAAGAGCCTACAAAAATATCTCCTGCAGGTCCACTTTATGGATCTACACTGGGAAGGCCCAGAGGTCAGTGGTGGAAACTAGAAAGTCCGTGCCTGTGGGATGATGGATGTGTGCTAGCAAGTTGGGGGATGTGCCCTAGAGCCATAGAGCCAGGACACTACACTCAAAAGAAAGAGCTAGAGCTTCCTGCAAAAGGAACCACAGCCATCCTCAGAAACAGCGAGGTCCTGAGCTCCCTCAATGATAAGGAAAGTAGAGAAAGCCAAGGAGACAAGTTTCTCTAAGAGACTGAGTAGTGCACCATCTTCCCCTCTGCAGCCAGGAAGGTGAGTTCCCTCAAAGTGACCTGTAGCCATTCTCAGCTACAATAATGTCCTGAGCTCCTGCTCTGATAAGAATAGCCTAGTTCATCAGAAAAGCCAGCCAGACAAGGTCCTCCAGTAGAATAGCCCAAGAGAACCAGTAGTTTCCAGTAGCTCCCTAACAGTTTCTACCAGCTCCCAACAGCCATCCAACAGCCTTCCTACTTTTGCCTCTTATGCTGTGGGCAATAATCCTCAGGTGGCCCTCCCAAACCTAGCACCACCCTAGCTCAGATCAGCTAGGTATAACAAGTTGGTCACCAGCTGGCAATCAACCACATAAAAAAACCAAAAAAGAATCTCAGTTCATAAGTTTTACCAGTGGTCACTGCCAAACTCCATGCCAGTATTCTACTGCCAAAGCCATGCCAGTGAGATAGTTCAGCAGTCTAAAGTGCCTGCCTAGACAGACTTAGGCCAACTGCAAGGACTGTGATTTGATCCCCGGCACCACATGCTGCACCAGCTCCACCCCCAGGGCAGGCTGAGCCAGCCACAATATAAATAAATAAGTGAATGAAAAACAAACAAAAAAACCCTTAGTGTTCTACTGCCAAAGCCGATACAAGTAATTTTTAGATTCTGGTGCAGAACAAACAAAACATGAAACATAATGAAAAACATCATATATAATATATAGTACATATTAAAGTGTATATAAAAGAGCAATAGTCTATAAATCATCCATCGCCTAAAAAAGTCTAACTCAGTTCTATAACCCTGTTACCTATTACTTTTTCACAAGATCCTGAAGTTATAAATTTTCTCCTTACAGTTCATGATTACTGTAATAATGACTGATTTATAAGCTCCATGAAAATGAAACTTTCTCCATAACCAAGTAGCATGTCAAAGCATTTTAGCAACACCTTTTAGTTATGAGCTTTAGCTGCATTGCATGATGAAAAATGAAATGCATTTCCCCACATTTAGAATAGTAAAGGTCATTACACCATTGTCTTACCCAGGATAGAAGTTTCCTGTTAATAAGCAGGGTGTAATCCCAACACTCTGGAAGCTGAGACAGCAGGATTCCATGTCTAAGCCAAACCTTATTAGTGGGACCCATTCTCAAAAGATAAAGAGCTCGGGATTTAGGTTGGTGAGAAAGTGTGTGTGCACACATGCCTCAAAACAAAATGATAGTATGAACTGGTTTCTCACTAATCTTCATCAATGGCATTGATGAGTATCAATAGTAAGTATTCAATAATCTTGCACTATTTCTCCATCTCCAATGACTTTTATCTTCCTGTTCATCTAGACCAAAGGCACAAAACAATGAATGAAACTTACTTTTTAACAACTCTTTGCAACTCCCATCTAAGCTTTGAAAATACATTTATCTACTGATTAGACAATTTTTACATTTCCTTTCTAGAGTAGTATATAAAACTAACCATTTTAAAAGCATGTTTTTTGGGGACTCAAAGTACCTGTTGTAGTCAGGATTTATAGGGTAATGGATTTAGCACGGGCCACATAATTCATAAATTATTTTATAATATTCACCCAAAGAATCAAACACAGAGTGCCAGAAATTTGTCCCAACATTAGAGACTCAAAGAATCTAGCTAACGGCCTGGATCAAACAGCAACGTCCTACACAAATCCAGCTGAAGACCTAGAACCCATGGCAATGTCCCATGCGACTCTATGTTAAGGATCTGCACTGGGAAGGCCCAAAGATCAGTGGTGGAAGCAAGGAAGTCTGTGCTAGTGGGATGAAGCATATGTGCCAGCAGGCTGAGGGATCTGCACAAGAGCCAGGAAGGGATGCTCAAGATAACCAGTGTTTCCCCAAAAGGAACTGTAGTCATCCTCAGTAACACGGAGGGTTGGAGCTCCTCTGATGCCAGGAACAGCTTAGTTTTTATCAGGAAAACTAGTAGCAAGTTTCTCCAGGAGAATCAACAGGGCACCACCTTCCCCTTTAGTTCTCCTTTTATGCAGCTGACAACGATCTTCATTTGGGGCCGCCACACCTACCACCATGTTGATTGAGTTCAGTGGGTGTTACAAATTTAGCATTAGTTAATCCGCCAGTACCCCTAAATAATAACTATCAAAACAGAATAAAAGACTTGTTTAGTTTATATGATCTGACCAGCACACCAGGGAAGTTCCACTGTCCACATCCATCCTTTATCCATGGAGCAAGGTATATTTTCCTCTCTTTATATCCCCTCTCTACCTCAGGGTCTCACTATGCAGCCAATGTTACCATCAATTTCATGGTTATCCTATCTCAGTCTCTGAAGCACCAGATTTTAGACTTAATTTAGCCACTACAGCTGGCTAAAATTATTTTTTTCACAGTTTTATCACTGAGAAAATAGAGCCAAAGAGATATAAAGTAACCTGCCACAGTTAGCTAGTGACACAGCCATAATCTGTCTTACGTTAGACTAAGATATTGCTTTCCCTGAATCCAGACAGTACTTTGTGTCTATAAATGAAACGTATTTTTGTCAAGATATATCTTCCTCACTTTTTTTTTTTTTTTCCCTAAATGTATTTGGTTGTTACAGGGTTTCACTATGCAACTTAGACTTGTGGTGATTCTCCTGCTTTCAGCCTCCCCAGCTTTGGGATTATGGGCATATGCCACTACACCTGGACTGTAGGGGCAGGGCTGGCACAGCATGTGGTGTTGGGGATTGCATAGCGGTCCCTGTGCTTGCCTAAGCAGGCGCCTTAGTCCGCTAAGCTATCTCACTGGTCCCATAATCTTCCTCATCTTATCTTAAACATGTGCAGCCTGTAAATTTACTCCTAATTTAGTCAGTGTGGAGCCAATATTCTCAGCTGGGCCCCTTTTGTTCTTTTGGTACTAGGGATTGAGCCTAGGAAGTGCTGAGCTATATCATATCCTCTGCCTTTTCTGAGAAAGGGCACTGTGTTGCCTAGGCCGGTCTCCAATTCAATCCTCCTATAACTTGTGATCAGCCTCCTGGGTGGCTGGGACACAAACATGTGCCATCACATCTGGCTCAATTATTTCCTGTGTCTATTAGGGTAGAGAGATTATGCTTAATTAAAGAAACTTAAATTGACTCGTGCCAGCAATCCAGTTGAGTAAGAAAATGTGATTTGTGTTACCTAGCTTTTCCTTTTTGGAGCTCTGTTGGTTTAAGGGATCAGTTCTCCTTTTGCCAAGTATTCACAGACTCTTTTCAGTCCTCCCAATAATATTCCAAGTCAGATCTTCAATAAATCCTTGCACTCAAGAGCCATTTAAGTGCTCTCTGTAAAAAGAGATATTTACCAGACTTCAGCCTTTTATCATCAGTGATTTTTAGGAGCCCTGAAAAACTATGAAAAATAATTTGCCTTTTTTTTTTCGAGACAGGGTCTCACTAGCTGACCCTGAAACTCATGGAGATTCTCCTGCCTGTTAGCCTCCCAAGTACTGGATTACAGTGTCCACCATCACGCTTGGCAGGCCTGACAATCTCATAAGCAATTACTCTGCCACATAATGTTAATTTTTTTTTTTTTTTTTTTTTTTTTTTGCGGGACCGGGGTTCAAACTCACGACCTTGCACTTGCCACGCAGGCACTTGTGCCTCGGAGCTATCTCCCCAGCCCCCTGCCACATAATTTTATATGATCTTGAAAATATAAATTGAATTTAACCTAATTGGATATTCTTCATAATTTTAATTACCTGAAATTTAATTTTTCTTGATTTTGTTTGTTCCTACTCAGCGTCTCAGAAAACAAGCCAAAGACATTTTCCTTTTGATACACTCAAGTGAATTCACTGGCTTCAAAATAATCTTCCAACATTGACCTGCTTGTTTACAGGCCAACTATGTCAACATTTTAAAATAACATTCAATTTTAGAAATGGTATTTAAAATGTAAGAACTTCATAAACAGTTGTTTGTTGCTTATTGGTGCAAATTGCACTTCCAAAAAACCCCACCAAATGTAAAACATGACTCGTATGGGAATCAACTAATATGCTTCAACAGTAAGTACATCACAATACAATCAAAATGTGACACAAGGAGGAATACTTATAAAACATTAATGGTGTTCTCCTTAAAAAAAAAAAAAAAAAAAAAGTCCTGTAAGTCCTGGACAATTACTTCGGTCAGGATCATTTAAAAAACAAGCATCTTAGGAAGGCTGTCAATTTCCATCAACGTGTCTATCAATACTGATGACGCTATCATTCATCATTCTTTCGTTTGGCAACATAAAATTTACTAAAGGTCAGTGTCCTAAGTGTCCAGGATTGAAAGCTTTGCTCTTTGATTTCCAGCAACATCACTCCTAGAAACCGCCATGAGCATCTACAGGTGCAAAGCACCGTTAGGAATCAGTATAAAGCCACACCTATCCAGCAACAGACACTGCCAAGTTCGCCTTAAAAATATAAAAGCAAGTGCTTTTAAAAGTTCTTATCTCCAAATGATTTAGCCAAAGCTTCGTTTAATTCGTGATCCAAATTTTGGGAGCGCTGCTGAGGCTACAGGTGCAAACGTTTAATAAGAGTTTTCAGATAACCTTTTACGGCTCAACTCTCTTAAATACAATTCCTGTAATAAGCCAAATTAAACCACCCGGGAGAGGATGAGTGAGACGACGTCTGGGCAAGAACGAGCCTCATGAGGAAGTGCCCTCTCTTATGTTACCCTTGGTATAGGACTTTCCATTCTCAAAGTCGGAGTACTGAGCGTAAGATAAAGTTTCCAAAGTCTCAGGCCGCAACAATACAGGGACTGATACCCCAAGAAACGAAAGGGAAGATGGGGGAGGGCCGCGGTTGCGGGCATGCCAGGACCCCAGCTCCCTTTCTCTTCTTGTTAGAAAGCGTCCTAGACCATGGTCGTTCCCTCCACAGAGCCGGCACCAGTTGTCGGGTGCGCCAGGCCCTCTGCCTAGCCGGCCTTATCCTGAAGACCACCTACCAGCCCCGCGTCGCCCGCTAACTTCGACTTCCACACTGGATGGGCTAGTAGAGAGCGGAAACCAGAACGCGAGATTTCGCCAAAGGACCGCAGCAGGCAGCCACACCACACTCCGACCTCCAGGCACGCAGGAAGTGGGCGGCACCGCTCACGGTCTCGGTCACTCACCCGACGCTTCAGGAAAGCTTCTTAACGACTTCTCTCCTGGCTGACCGCGGCCATCTTGAATGTGGAATGTCGGGGAATACGTCATCACGCTGCGTCTCGCAACGTAAAACTCAAGCCCCAAGAGGCGGTTAGCGTCGAGAGTCTATCAACCAATCAGAAGGAAGTAGCGCTCTAAAAAAGAGGAACTAGTTGCCCTTTTCCTCCCTGCCCATCGGCGGGTCAGGGGCTGCTGCGTGAAGTGGGAGGAGCCAGCTAACGGCCCAGCCCCTCGGTCCTGCGACTCTCTGCAAGAGGAAATTCGTGGTCAACCGAACATGCTAACGGAACTTGGGCAAGGAGGCGGGAGTCTATGGCGCTGTGGCCCTATCGAAATTCGGGCGTGGGCAAAGCTCAGCCAATAGCAGCCACGAGCGCGGCCGAGCCAGCCGCTCTCTCGCTGAGAGACGCCCGTCCAATGGTGGCCTCGGACCCTGAGCGGAGCGGCGGCTGGGAGGTGGGGCGGGGCCACGTGCAGGCGTGCGAAGCGCGGGCCAATGAGCGGTGGCGGCGGGCCTCGGGGGCGGGTCCGTGGGGGGCGGGCGGAGCCGGGTTGAGCCGCGGCGGCGGGGCCGTGTCAGGCCGCCGTCCCGCCCCAGCCGTCCCGCCCCTGCCGTCCGGCCGCCGCCGCGGCCGCCACCACCACCATCACCTGGGGGTTGGTTGAGGCGGACGGTGGGGTCCCAGCTGGAGTGCGGCTCCACCGCTGTGCGACAAGGAAGCGGGCAGGTGAGCGGCGGCGGCGGCAGCGTCTCGCTTAGCCCGCGGGGACAGTGGCGCCGTGGTCCCCGATTGCTGCGAGGCCGCCCCGCCCCCGGCCGGCGGCTCGGACTCCGGCTCGGGTTCGGCCGCGGCGGGCGGTTCTGTGGTCGGGCCGGAGGCTCCGTTCACCCGGCGCATTAGCAGCTCGAGTGCGCCCGCGGTCCCCGACACAGGTGCAGGGAGCAGGCGGCCCGGCCCGGCCCTGCGGCGCGGTGCGGCCCGGAACCCTTGTGTCGTTCCGCGTGCAGCCGGGCGCGCTCGTTTCCTTCCTCCCCGGTGTCCGCTGCCCAGGAAGCTGTAGCTTTCTGTTCCCTTCTGTCCAGACCTTGGGGGCCCGAGAACTAGTCTACCCTCTCCCTCCACTGCTCAGCTGTCGGGCCCGGCGGCGAAAATAGGTCATCTTTCTTCCCACGCGCCCCTGGCCGTGGTCCACACGCGCGGTGTTCCAGTAGGGAGGAGAATCAAGCGCTCCAGAGTTTGCCATTCCGGCTTTAAAACTCCTCGTGGCTCCAGCCGGGCGAGGCAACTCTGCGATCTGCCGTTTGCACGGGGAAGAGGCCCATTAGCGACCTGCGCCACTTGCTGCGGGACCTCGGGCCAGAGCTGCTGGAGTGCCTCGGGAGCGCCCGCGCTTGCAGTTCTCAGAACACATTATTTTTTCTAAATGAGAGAGGCGATGGTTCAAGAATCGAAAATACTTGCCAAGTGTTTTGACAGAATAATTTTGCTATTCAGAACCTGCCATGCATGAGTTTACTTAACCATTTAATGATGGCGTTGCTGAATGGAGTGGTGGTTGTCAAAACTCAGAAATGAAAGCTGAAAAGTGGGAATTTTCATGTTATGTAAAGGACATCTCCTCTTTCCCACTTTTGCCTCAAAACTTACCCGAATGTATTTCAAGCTGAAATAGTTATACAGTCTTTAGCAGAACGAAATTATTTTAATTTCAGGCGTGAATGATATTTTGGTGAAATTCTAACCATTAGAAAAATCTAAAGGATTTTTCGTTGGCTTAAGAATGTTTGTAAAGTCAAGTAGTCCCACACTCCAGAAGAACCTTTTTGTTGTTCCCATCTGTCTGCCTTCCCATGCCCTCTGTGTGTTTAAGACTGTGAATTGGTATCTGGAGTGGAGTTGTGGTCTCAATGGAGTGAAGCGGTCGTTGCCCTGCGTCCTTCCGCCGGCACACCAGCATCCTGGGGCTGCTTTCCTGGAATGGGAATGATGCTGGACTTGGAGGTTTTACCTGCATGTGGTGTAGGGACGAGAGTTTCTGTTCATTTTCTGTCCTGTAAGAGCACAGTGAGTTTGCCACTGAGAAAGTAATGCTGTTGAGCTTCTCTCTGTGCCATGGTCATTGAGGCTACATTTTCATAAATCTTTGTTTTAGAAACCACTGATACTACGCTGGGCGTGGTGGTGCATGTCTGTAATCCCAGCACTTGGGAGGCTGAGGCAGGAGGATCGATGCGAGTTCGAGACCAGCCTGGGCTACAAAAGTGAGCTTAAGGCCAGCCTGAACTGCATAGTGAGACCCTGTC
>PVJA010044138.1:0-16340 GCA_004027025.1 Myocastor coypus | reverse complement strand
TTTTTTTTTTTTTTTTTTTTTTTTTTTTTTTTTTTTTTTTTTTTTTTTTTTTTTTTTTTTTTTTTTTTTTTTTTTTTTTTTTTTTTTTTTTTTTTTTTTTTTTTTTTTTTTTTTTTTTTTTTTTTTGTCTTTTTGAGACAGGGTCTCGTTATGCAGTTGAGGCTGGCCTTGAGCTCACTTTTGTAGCCCAGGCTGGTCTTGAACTCGCACCAATCCTCCTGCCTCAGCCTCCCAAGTGCTGGGATTACAGGCGTGCGCCACCACGCCCGGCTTGTGCAGTTCTTTATTTAATGAAGAGTCTATTAATTCAGAGATTTCTTTTTTTTTCACTTCAAAGATTATTTCTGATATAATTTCCTCTATACCTTTTTGAAATTTTTTTTCACTGCAGACACTATTCAGAGATTTTATCTGTGTGCTTCCTAATTTTTTTTCTATCCTAATGTCTCCTCCATTTGCTTTTTGTGATCTTGTGGCCTGAGATTGTGCTTTGCTCCTTCTGTGTGTTATTTTGTATAGTACTGCCCTATGACATTGGTGTAGAGTTTCAGGGCAATTATACACTTAGTAACTACTAAAATTCTTACTCCAAGAGATATTATATGGTTAAGGCAGTTATAGTTTTGCATTTACAGAACTATAGTTAGGAACACTAATAATGCAACATGGTATATACCAGGTTACAAACTTTTGTAACTAATGGGGTAGTGTTTTAACCAGTATGAGCAAACATAATATCTATGTAGCTAAGCAAATAATAAACAGGAAATTTGTATTTAATTAGTTCCCCTATGTTCTTATTTTGTTATGTAAAATTGAATCAAATTTAACTTTCAATATTGGCATTTTAAAATATGTATTAATAAATAAACTTTCATTGTAAAGAAAGGAAAAGAAAAAAGGGAAAGTGTTTCTTCTGAGGTGGCGGCAGCCCATGAGATGCTCCAAGCCAGGATTTCTAACACTGAGAAAACTAGGAAGTGATACAGAATTATGCCCTGGCTTTTGTAGCAGTCTTTCCTTCTCATTATAAAGCAAAGCTATTTTATATTGTTAAGAATGAACTCATTGATAAAGAGAAAACACTATTACTGCCTTTCAAATCACCCACTGTAGATGCTTGTAAATGTTTGAGTGATAGCTTCTGATCTTCCATTCTTCAAGGATTTGCCCCTCATGATGGTAATTGTTCTTCTCTTTAATCTCAGTTCTTTCAGATGTTAAATGTAACTTCTTATCACTGTGCATTACTACTTTGTTTGCAGTGATAGTGTGCTTTCTGCTTGCAGTATAAAGTTGCACTCATTTGCCAATGGCCTCACCACCTAAGGAGGAAAGTGCATTCCAGTGGGAAATTCTCTAAATGAGAAATACCAGCAGTGCATGCTTATTTTTTCCTTAATTCCATTCAGAGGTAGGAAGAAAAGAAAAAGCCTTTAGGGCCTCCTGAAGTCTTACTATTTGTAGAGGGGTGTCCAGGGTCACCCAAGTCCAGTGCCATTTGTCGTTTTTTTATATTTTACAATGGTTATATTACATGTTTTCATCATTGGATTGGTTTAGATTAATAGATATAGGTATATAAGATTGATCAAACAATTAAACACGAAAACTTTCAGTAAACATTAATTTTTTTTAGCAATGACACCCTGCATATTGTCCTCACAATATTAATACAGAGCACAGGGTGTGGGCATAACACACCTTCCAATTGATATTGGTAAGGAAAGCAAAAAAAAATATTCTCTTTGAACTAAGAGGAAGCAGATTCATACACACTCCAATGTTCCACAGTTGCATTGGGCCACCAGTGAAACCGGCAAAGTTAGAGGCTATTAATCACAGCATCCTACAGCTTATCACACTAATCTAGCTATGTGTTTCATGCCTCGTAAATAAGCGTTTCCGCTGGGTGATCAAGGGCAAGATAAAGCAAGATCTGTATAACAAAACATTCATCTTTTGTATCTTCCAAGGTCAAATCCCCTCAGGATTAACTTTGGAACTATGTACAGTGCTTTGTAGAACTGTTGTCAGTGTCAGCCTTTGGGGTAAGTCATGGCCATTGCTTGACCAGTTTGTTTTCTGTAAAAGACTGAGAGAATGTTTTTCTCTGGGTGACTCTCCTTAGACGCACTATAATTCATTTATCCCTTGCCTCTGAAGTTCCATAATCTCCTTGACCAGAAAATTTGGGACACCTCTGAGTTATAGGATATTACAGCACAGGTTTTCTGGTATCCTGAGTCCTTATTGACCTTGAAGGGCTAGGGCCAAAATATTGGCTATCTTCATAGCCCTTCTTTTTCTCCCATTTTTGGTCTGATAACTTATATTCTCCAAGCTCCAGCAGAAAAGCTTCGCGATAGTATTAGTCTATAACATAGGTAATTGAGCTTATCATCACTGGCTTTTTGAATATCAAACATCTTGGACTTAGCTTGGAATTGATATTTTCCGACAATCATTGATATTGTAATAACTCTCCAAGGAATGTGATATAAGCAGTTACACAAGTTTTACGCAGACATTTGGAAATTCAATGAGAGCAAAATTAGACTCTGTCAAGCCTATGACATTTTGACCTGTCTCTTTCTCTCAATTAATACTCTCCTTTTTTTTTTTTTTTTTTTGTAACCCAACCATTTACTTGAGAGTATAACAGTAACTGAGTTTACACTGGGAGCAGCACACATCAAAAAGACGAGAATGATATGCATTCCAAGCACAGTTTTAGTGTTGCATGGTGCTGTGATCAGTATGATGTACTGTTTGAAGGTTTGTAGTACTAATATCAATTCATCCTGTGCATATAAGAGCATGATTTTTCTCCTGCTATGTTTGCTCTTTTATCTGCTTCCAGTCACTTCTTTATTTGACCCATAACACATTCAACTGTGTTATGCCCTTAGTTTTTTATTTCTTCTTTAGAGTTCTTCTACTAGGGAGACTATACAATATTTACACATGTAGGTCTGGCTTATTTCACTAATGAGTATATGTTCAATATACATCCATTTATATATGAAGTCTTCAAACTTATCATTCTTTATGGATGAGTAGTGTTCCATTGTATAAAAATACCACATTTTTTAAAACCATTCTTCAAATGATGGACATTTTGGTTGTTTCCGAGATTTGGCTATTACAAATTGGGCTGCTGTAAACATAGTTGCACAGATATCGCTATGGTATGAAGTTTTCAGTTCTTCTGGGAAAATTCCCAGTAGGGGGACAGCTGTATTGAACGGAACTTCCAATTCTAGTTTTGTAAGGATCCTCCACACTGCTTTCCATAATGGTTGCACCAATCTGCATTCCCACCAGCAGTGGAGAATGGTTCCTTTTTCCCCACAGCCTCTCCAGCATTTGTTGCTGGTTGATTTGTTTATGATAGCCATTCTTTCTGGGGTGAAATGGTTTCTAAGTGTTGCTTTGATTTACATTTCATGAATGGCTAGCGATTTGGAGCAATTTTTCATGTATTTATAGGCTTGCTGCATTTCTTTGAGAAGTGTGTGTTCATCTCAGATGTCCATTTCTGGATTGGGTCTTTGAATTTTGAGACCCTAATGATTTTTAGCTCTTTGTAGATTCTAGATGGAAGACCTTTGTCTGAATATTTATTTATTTTTATATTATTTTATTTTTTTCTTGTTTCAGAACTTTTGCTTGTTTCTTTATTTATTTTTATGGCCAGCTCAGCCTGCCCTCAGGGCACGACTGGTGCAGCATGTGGTGCCAGGGATTGAACCGCTGTCCCTGCAGCCACCTAAGCTTTCCTAAACAGGCTCTTTAGAGCACTGAACCATTCTTCCAGGCCCCTGTCTGAATATTTATTAGTTAAAATCTTTTTGAAATTTGTGGGTTGTCTTTTCACTCTATTGGTAATTTCCTTTGACGTGCAAAACTTCTCAGCTGGAGGAGGTCCCACTTGTTGATACTTTCAAGTATTAAACATGTGATTCCTGTCCATGAATGTTTTGCCTACTCTGATGCGTTCAAGATTTCCCCTACTTTCTCTTCCAGGAGATTTAATGTTTCTCTTCTAATATTTAGATCTTTAATCCATTTCGACTTTAGTTTAATGCATGGTGATAGACTAGGGTCAAGTTTTAGTTTTCAGCATGTAGAGAGCCAGTTTTTCCAGCACAATTTGTTAAACAGGCTATGTTTCTTCCAATAAATATGTTTGGCCTCTTTGTAAAAAATAAAGTGGCTGAGTGTGTTTGTATTTGCATCTGTGTCTTCTAATCTATTCCATTGATCTTCAGGTCTATTCTTTTGCCAATACCATGCTGATTTTATTACTGTAGCTTTGTAGTATAACTTTAGGTCAGGAATCGTAATGCCTCCTGCTCTACGTTTGTTTCCCAGAATTGTCTTTGCAATTGTGGGTCTTTTTTTTGTTCCAAATAAATTTTAGGAATGTTTTCTCCAGGTTTGTGAGGTATGTTGATGGTGATTGCATAGGAATTGTATTAAATCTGTAGAACAATTTAGGGAGTATTGCCATCTTAACAATGTTGGTTCTTCCTGTCCAGGAGCAGGGAATATCTTTCCATTTTATGAAATTTTCTAGGATCTCCTTTTTCAGAGTAATGTAGTGTTCATTGAAAAGGTCCTTTACTTCTTTAGCTAGGTTAATCCCTAAGTATTTCATTTTCTTCAGTGCTATTATAAAAGGTACTGCTCCTCTAATTTCTCTCTCAGTGTGTTTGTTATCTGTGTAGAGGAATGCCACTGACTTTTGTGTGTTGACTTTGTAACCTTCTATGTTACTGAATGTGTGTATTAATTCTAGTAGCTTCTTAGTGGAGTTCTTTGGATCTTCCAAGCAGATTATCATGTCATCAGCAAATAGTGTTAGTTTTACTTCTTCTTTACCTGTTCAAACCCCTGATGCATTTGTTATTTGTTGACTTCTTGGTGATAGCCATAATTTATTTGGTAAGATGGAATATCATTGTCCTAATAAATAATTTTTCCAGACTTGTAGGTATATGTTGAAGCAGTAAACAACATCAAATAAGACTCTTCAAGATTTGAAATCCAAACACTGAAAAATAACAACTTGGAGAAAAAGTAGGAAAATGATTGAATCATGTTCCTTTATACTGTGACTCAGGAAGCTTCTGAAAGAAAATATACATATATATGTGTATATATATGCATATGTGTACATATATATATATATATATATGCATATGTGTACATATATATATATATACATAAACACAGTCATAAACTGCAATCATAAGTATTTTTAAGAAATCTTACACAGATTATTCAAGCAATTTTTAAGATAACAAATAATTTTAATTCAAATCATTTTAGTAAACAAATGTCTAACAAAAAAGATGGAAGAAAGTTCTTCTAATTTTTGATTAAATATTTTTTGAGACAGGGTTTCAGTATGTAATTCAGGCTGGTCTTGACTTCACTTTTGTAGCCCAGGCTGGCCTCAAACTCACACCAATCTTCCTGCCTTAGCCTCCCAAGTGCTGGGATTACAGGTGTATGCCACCACACTCATCTAAGAAAGTTGCTTGAAGTTCTGAATGTCTCATTTAATATTAAAGTACAGCTTGTTTTCAAAATTAGTATTAATTTTTTAACACTGTATTATAAATTAGTTTTGTTTTAATCTCTCCATATATTCATCAGGTCTGTGTCATCTGTAATCAAATTACCTTCTAGTCAATCTCCGCTTCAGATTATTATATGGGAGGTTTACCAATCTATATTTATGTGCTCAGAAGTTAAATCATAGTACCTGTGCACTTCTATATGCACATGCACTTCTAAGTCTTTATGTATGTGTGTGAAAGTACAAGAATTTGAGTTTGGAAATGTTTCATTTGAAATTGTTTCATTGAGTTAAGAATATCAGAGTTATCAATTAATACCAAAACCGCTGATTTTTCCTCAACATTTGAGATAGATAATGAATTCAAGTCATTTTCATAAGTTGATGCTTTTTCCTTGGCAATATTGCATTTTAATAACATCATAAATTTTCTTTAAAAAAACAACTTTATGTAATCTTCCGATTGTCCACCTCACTTTGAAATACTAAAGTCTTCTTTCTGGAAAGTCATTCAAGTAGACAAAACATACTGCCCAATAATTGTTTCCAGTTTTTCAGTGAGCACTGAGAGAAAGACAACATTCCTGGGACTGGGGAGATAACTCAGTAGGCTATGCATTTGTCTGAAAGTGCAAAGGCCTGAGTTCAATCCCTGATTCCTCAAAAACAAAACAAAACAAACAAAACAAAACAAAACAACAAAAACCAGATTACATGCCCATGTGAGAACCACTTAAACAGCACGTGGTTTAGGTCTTCTAATTTGAATATGCATAATCTTAATGATCAAAAACTGACTTAGAAAGTCAAACACTTCACTTAAAGAAGACACATACAAGAGAACATAGCATTTGTAATTGTGAACTCTGGAGTCTGAATTTAAATAACTATTTCACTTTTCCATGACTCAGTCTCTAGATGTAAAGTAGGTGTATTATCCTACTTTAGTCTATGAAAGCTAATAAGCAGAGAGGAAGGATAGACTAGGAATGAGGTATAGTAGCGCAAGTCATGTGCCCATTATCTATTCCCTTCAAATAGGTCCATCTTGTTTCCAAAAAGTCACAATTATGGTACCAAAATATGATCTCATCAACAAATTAATCTACTGATGAAATTAAAGTCCTCATAAGGCAATATTGCTGCAAAATCTCATGTTATGAGTCTTTTGTAGGACACTTTTGCTTGAAATATTGCACTAATATAGCAGTTGTTAGTATTCATTTACCTGCTTCTCATATGTAATACAATAGTAACTGATGTGAAACATTGCAAAAATGGTCCAATCCCTACCTACACTTACCAATAGGTATATCTGTGTCTCTCACTTGTTGGTCTTCTTTTATTATGTGCTTCTACTATTGTTTTTACCTTTAAATTGCCTCAAGAATTGTCAATATCTGTATTCTTTTTATCTTTTGTTGTCTCTAGTATTTACTTTCATTCTTCTTGTTCTTAACATGAAATGTCTAAAACTAGAATTGAAGGTAAATCACCAGTCAACAGAATAAACATAATACTTAATAAAGAATATGTCAATTACATTGGCCAGTTGACGTCTCTTTTTAAATTTATTTTTATAGTCATTATTTTTTACAATAGTTAATACATTGCATAATGTTGTCTTTATTGTAGTTGCTCAGATTATAAGTTGCAGGTATGATTTCTTGTCTAAACCTCATTAGTATAGATCTTTCTTTTCATTGCACAAAGAGAAAGTAGCTGTATATTTAGTTCAGTAACAGTAGTGCATTATCAGCTCATCTGGCATTATCAGGGGCTGTTGACTTGAGCCTTTTATGGTTAAGAGTAAGATAAAACAAGACTTATGTTACAAAGAATATGTAGCTTTTGTATCTGACAAGTTCAGTCAGTTCCCCTCAGGGTTTACCCTGGAACCATGTACTGCGATTTGCAACACTATTTTTCAGTGTCAGCTATCTAGATGAATCACGGCCAATTCTTGACCACTTTGCTCTCTGTGGAATCATGAAAGAATATTTTCTCTCTGGGTGACTCTCCTTGGGCACACTGTACATCATCTATCACTTTCTTATTTGGCCCCATAATCTCCTGGAACAGGAAATTTGGAACTCTGTGGAGTTATATGCTGTTTCAGTACATGTTCTTTTATGTAATGTGTTCTCACTGACCTTGAAAGGGTAGAGCCAAAATTTGGCTATACTTGTATCTCTTCTCTAATTGTTTATTTTTTTATTTTTATTTATTTATTTATTTATTTTTTGTCTTTTTGAGACACGGTCTCACTATGAAGTTCAGGCTGGCCTTGAGGTCACTTTTGTAGCCCAGGCTCGTCTCGAACTCACACTGATCCTCCTGCCTCAGCCTCCCGAGTGCTAGGATTACCGTGCGCCACCACGCCCGGATCTTCTCTAATTGTTTAGACTGCCATCTTAAGTTGTTATCTATTGAGAAGAGAAGCTTAATGATATTATTTCTTGTAACTTAGGCACTTGAACTTAACGTCATTATTTTTCTGAATATCAAATGCCTTAGACATAACATGAATATAGGTATTTTCCATCAATTATTGATATTCTAAATTTTAAACCCCCTATGGAATGTATTGCATTTAATCCAGCTATCTCTTTATTAAGTTTTTTTCACAGAACTGAAAACGTTGTACCATAGTGATATTTGTGAACCTATGTTTATAAGAGCACAATTCTTAATAGCAAAATCTTGGAAACAATGATAGGAGTTGACATCTTTGTGTCTTGTATTTGTTAGTTTTGCTTTTGTTGTCAGTGGCTTCACACAGGATATTGCTTTGATATTTCATATGGTCTTATTTTATTTTTATATTTATTAAGTTGATTACTAAAATGTAAATATGCATAATAATCACATTCATCATAGGGAACTAGATATCATGTTTAGTTGTTCTTAGTTTGCGTTTTCCACCAAATTCCTCTCCTCGTCCTTGAACCATTATCCACTTCCTTATTAACAAAGCTAGACTTTCATTTTATCCTTTTATTTTTTTTTTCATTTTTTTGCCTTACAATTAACGAATCCCCTTTCTTTTTTTTTTTTAATCTTCATATTTAAAAATATGTCTTCTATATTTTGATTCTTATTTTCATTTTAATTTTCTTACAAAAAGAAGCAATATGATATTTACACAAGTCTCTGATTTACTTCACTTAATAGTGTGGCCTTTTTTATTTGTGGTATGGTAATCAAGCTCAAGATCTTGTACTTGTCACACAGGTACTGTGCTGTTGAGCTTTATCCTCAGGCCAAAAGTATGTATTTATGGTGCATCAATTTAGATATAGATGTCTCCAATTTATAAACCTTTTTTATCTCCTGTTGGCACCAGGGATCAAAATCAGGACCTTGTACTTGCCAGGAAATCACTTATTCCACTGAGCTATCTATCTGCCCAGCCCCTAGGAAATTTAGTTTTGAAAAAAAAAAAAAACAATTTAAGAAAAAAGAAAAAGACAGGGGCTGGGGAGATAGCTGAGGGGCAAAAGTGCCTGCCTGTCAAGTGCAAGGTCCTTAATTTGATCCTTGTTTCTGAAAAAAATTGGTATTACTATCTTCACTCTTTCAAATGAGAAAACTCAAACACAGAAAGGATAATTAACTTCACAGAGAGGTAAAAAAAATTTGAGCTTTAAAATTTCATGTTCTTTTACTTTAAAATCCTTCCTTCACTTAGCATTAGACTTTCTGTATTATATACTTGTTGAACCTTTCATACTCTGCCCTACCCTAATTTTACAAACAAAAAAGCAATCAGATGATTCCAGATGTGGAAAGAAAATTCATGTATATGATTTATCCAATTTCAGAACAAATGAAATAGTGATCATAGTGAGCATAACATAGGGATAAAAGTAGGAAATTTATTAATATATTATATTGAGGTAGTGGCTTAGCATGCACACACTGCAGTCCTGCAGTTACACTCATGTGAGCAACTTTTGGTGTACAGAGGAAAACACTTTCCCAGAGATTCTGTATCATTCAGGTCTGATGTTAAGAGTGACAGATAATACTTACAACTTTAGATTATTGAGCTCATATAATTACCCCAAACACTACATATAACCTACATTCTTGGTAACTCACCATATCCCATCAGATAAAGACAAGCAATGAGGGAAGAAGAGATTTACTGCTTCCATGTGTAAACCAGGATTCAGGAACAAACATTTCTCCTAGTATCTGCAAAGCTTAGAAAAATCGCATAGTGAATGATATATTAAAAATGACAATTGGGACCCAGAGGGACGGCTCAGTGGTCTAAAGCGCCTGCTTGGGAAAGCTTGGGCTGCTTCAGGGACCACAGTTTGATCCCCGGCATCACATGCTGTGCCAGCCCTGCCCTGGGGGTGGGCTGAGCGGGCCATAGAAATGAGTGAATAGAAAAACAAAGGTTCTGAAACAAGAAAAAAATAAATAAATAAAATTTTAAAAAATGACAGTTTACAGCTGAAATTAATCTATAGCTGTGTTGAAAAGAAAAGGCCAACAATTGGAAATTTTTCCTTAGGTCAAATAATTCCTCTTGTTAAAAATATGACACAAATATTTGCTGTATCCATGCAAATGTTATTTTAGGTTTAGTTTTCTATCCAAAGCAATAACTCTTAAGTAAGTACCTGTCATCTGAATTCTTTACATGTTTTTGTTGTTGTTGTTGTTGTTGTTGTTTTTGGTGGGACGGGGGATTGAACTCAGGCCCTTAGGCTTGTCAGGCAAGCACTTATCCTGCTAAGCTATTTCCCCAGGCCCTCTGTACATGTTTTATATCAGGATTGATCCTATTTCCCAAAAGAGGAGTTCATGGTCTTGTTAATCCAAATGCATACATGATCAGCCCCATGGGCATCTTGAGAACAATTAGAGCAAAATGAAGCTGAATAAACAGGTAAGAATATATAAAATAATATCTGTCATTATAAAATGGAAGAGAACTATCCACATAAATAAAATTGAACAGGATGGCTTCAGCAAATGAGAATTTTTACTTGAATTTTGATATTTTTCATTTTCTTACTGTTTAATTGACTTTGCTTTATTAGAAAAAATCTATTGTACATACAAGTCTTATTTATCATGAATAATTTGCAACTTTGCAAAACATAATTTCATTTTTTCTATTACCTTATCAAGCATTCAAACCCATATTCTCTCCACTTTTACAGTTTTTTTCCTCCATTTTATCTCTCCTCCTGTTTCCCTTCCAATTTTCTTCCTTCCTCCTAATATCATACATATTGCTCTTTATTTATGCTTTTACTTCCTCACACTAGAAAAACAATGTAATTAAATATATGTGGTGATTTATTTCACTTAACCTTGTGGTCTCAAGATACACTCATTTACCAAAAAAATTCTGAAGTTTATCCTATTTTATGGTATATTAGTACTCCATTATGTATAAACTACACGTTCATTGTTTACATATCCACTGATTGGCATCTAGGCTATTTCCAGATTTAGCTATTACAAATTGTGCTACTACAAATGTGTTTGCATATATCACTGTGGTATAGTGCTTTCAACACTTTTGGGAGAAGTTTAGGTGGAGAATAGCTGGGTGCAATGGACGGTCTAGTTTTTGAATTTCGTGGAATCTGTACCGTGGTTCCCATATTGGGCATAACAACTTGTACTCAGTAGAGAGGTTCTCCTTTTTCACAATATCTTTACGACCATTTGTCTTTGCTTGTTCTATTTATATTGGACATTTTTTTTCTGGAGTGAGATAAAATGTTAAGGTTGTTTTAATTTACATCTATCCAATGACCAGTGATGGTGAACATACTCTCATGTCTTGATATGCCATTTGTACTTCTTCATTTCACAAGTGTCTATTCATTTCAGATACTTATTTTGCAATTTGGGGGATGCGCTTTCTTGTTTTTAGTTCTTTATCTGAGGAATAGGTAGTAAATTTTTCCCTCTTCTGTGGACTGCATTTCATTCTGATGGTGGTTTCATTTATGGTTAAAAAGCTCTTTAACATCACAGATCTCAGGGCCAGTGAAATAGCTCAGCACACTAAAGCTCCTGCTTAGGCAGAGTGGAGCAGCCAGGGATCATCCCTGAGTACCATGCTGGGCCTGACTCCGGGGCACACTGAGATGGTGATTGTGACTGGGCTGTATGTGTTGCCCCCGTAATCTCAGCTCCTGGAAGGCTGAAAACAGGAGAATCACTATGATTCCTATCTGTGCAATAAGACCCTGTGCACCCTGTACTAAATACATAAAAATATAGATCTCAGTTGTTGATTCTTTGCAATATTTCTTGTACAACTGTCATTTTGTTCAAAAAGTCTTTGACTACACATATATTTTCAAAAATTTTATATATTTTGACTTCCAGCAGGTTAAGGGTTTTGATTCAATACTTAGATTTTCATTCATTTTAATTTTAGTTTGGTGCATATTGAGAGATAGAGTCCCATTTTTAGTCATCATTAGGAAATCCAGTTTTCACAGGACCATTTATTAAAAAGGATATCATTCTACATATAAAGACATTGGCTACTTTGTCTCGGATGAGGAAGCAAAATGACCTTGGAATTGTTTCTGCACATTCTGCTGTATTCTATTAATCTTTTGTTGTGTTTGTTTTAGGTAGTTATCATGCAGATTTAGCACAATAACTTTGTAATATAAATTACATGCAGAATTACAATGTCCCATGCCATGTTTTTGTTGCCCAGAATTGCTTATATATTGTAGATTTCTCTTGATTTCAAATAAATATTTGGATAGTTTTTTCTACTTATGTGTAGTACATTAATGGCATTTTGATTGGGATTTCATTAAATCTGTGTAATAATTTTTTGTCATTTAGAATTTCGTTTAAAACAGTAAATAACAAAATTTCAAAACAATAGGTGTATATCAAAGACTAATATATTATGTATTGTCATCTTTAAAGTATGTACTCAGAGTGGAGATATAGGCCTCTAGTTGTCTAAACAATGTTACCACAAACTTTCCTTGTTTATGAATTAAGAGAAATAAGTCATGGTACTATCTTAACTATCACATATTTGTATAACTTTATTGCTTTACATTTTCTTCTTTTCTCCTTCCCTCATTCAGTTTCCCTTCTTTTTCCAGGAGCTTCTCCCCATTTCAAAATATCTATTGTGCATTTTTCATCTTATTTCCTCATTCATTTTCTCACATTATAGAGACTGTATGGTGTTTACGGATATGAGTTTCATTTATTTCATATGATCTCATGTTACATTCATTTACTTGTAAAAGTTTCCAGTTGTTCTTTCCTTTTTTTTTTTTTTTTTGTCTTTTGAGACAGGGTCTCGCTATGCAGTTCAGGCTGGCCTTGAGCTCACTTTTGTAGTCCAGGCTGGTCTCGAACTCGCATCCAATCCTCCTGCCTCAGCCTCCCAAGTGCTGGGATTACAAGCGTGTGCCACCATGCCTGGCATCAGTTTTTCTTTCTTTATGCTTTCTTTTGCCATTAATTTCCAATTATATTGCATTATATCTTCCTAATAATATCCCTTAGTTATTGAGAATTGATCAGACTCCCAATCTACTAGTGAGTGGACAGCAAAGTTGTAAATATATGAGACTAGTGGATGATTTCAAGGCTCTAGGAGGTTCAAATCCTCTCACGGAATTACAGATTTTCTAGAGCTAAGACAAAGAAATTCTCTTGGTGACTTCTATTTATTTGGTTTTCAAAAAATGTAGTAAAATATTGAAGAAAATGTATGAAACTATTTGGGCCTTGGGAAATATTCTCCCAAGTACTACACTATGTCAATCAGGAGTATTCTGTCCTTACGTTGACATTTATCATAGGAGTGTGGAATGTAAAGCAGTTTCCGCTAAGTTAATAAGGATTAGAGCCAAATGTCCTCAGTTGTGGCCTTATTTTTCCTTTGATATCACAGCTTCACCAGACAATATAGGCCTCAGGAGTGACCAGTGACTCACAGAGGTTCATTTACTATGAGTCTGCAGCTCATCTCAGACATGTGCCTAAGGCTCATGCAACCTCACTCATAAACACGACAAGTCAGTGGGTTAGTATTAAATCTTTCTCGCATCCACCTAGTAGTAGTCTCCATCAGCACTATGTCCTGGCAATATGCAAAGATTCATTTCAGTTTCTTGACATTTACTTATGGATTTTCTTTTTTTTTTTTTGTGGGACCAGGGTTCAAACTCACGACCTTGCACTTGCCCAGCAGGCACTTGTGCCTCGGAGCTATCTCCCCAGCCCCTACTTATGGATTTTCTATGAGCTACCATGTGGTATATTGTGGAGGATGTTGCATATGCCACTGAGAAGAATGTATATGCTGATTTTGTGGAGAGGGATGCTGTATAGACATCTATTAAGTACATTTGTTCAAAAGTTTAGTCTAGTTCTAATATTTCGTTATTATTTTTATATCATTTTAATACTTCCTGGATTGCATGTACTCTAATCAATCCTAAGTTCTTCTTAGTTGCCTTAGTGGCAGTTGCTGAATTAATTTTTCATTGTCCCCTGCTTTTTAAAAGAAATTTTTCTTTACATGATCATTAACTACAGGCCTGGCTTTTATACTTGAGTCTGTCCTCATATTGACTGATTCTGCTGTGCATATTTTCAATGCAATTTTATTCTCCAGGCTATCTGTCTGAATCTGTCCTATAGATTCTATCTCTTTCCTATACTGAGTATTCATGTCTTCCATCATTTTCTTAAGCTCCTCCATTTGTTTTCTCTATCTGCTCTGGAGTTACTAAGAATGATTTTTACTTGGGACAGAATCTCTGTAGGTATCTAAGAAATTGTCTCTAATTTGATTTTTTTGTAAAGCCTCTTTCAATTTCTCTGTTGTTACCACTTCACATAGGCAAGATGGGTGGCTTTTGGATTGACTGATGTCATTTGCCTTTGTGTTTGCCTTTGTTACACTGAATCTTTTGGGGTGCATCTTATTTGTCTTCTCATATTTTTAGTTTAATTTATGGTTTGATGCATATAAATTGTCTATGGCCAGTTGCCTTATTGTTCAAATGCAGAACCTTTTGGGAAGGACTACTTCTCCAGGATATACTCTAGGTAAAGTTCTTTTTTTTTAGATTTTGAGTCTGTTGCAAGATCCCACCTTCAATTTTTTAGGGATGAGACTTTACTGCCTGTTTTCCTATCCCCTATTCTATCAGGAGTATGCCATAGTATTTTGTATGAGTCTTAGTCATTCTCCATTCTATAATACCAAGGAAGAATAGCTAGTTAGAACAACTATGTCACTTCTGTCTAAATTGGTACAATTAGCAATAGTAATAGCTTCAAAATGATAAAGTAAGATAACCATTCATTTGCCACCTTTTACCATATTAACTAGATTTATGGTTATATAAGAAAATCTAAAAGAAACTAGAAAGTTGTATCAGGTACATAAGCTCTGAATATGCCAATGTTTTCTTCAGAGGTTAAAATTTTAAAGGACTAAGGAGAAAATAGGGAAGTAGAAGAAAAATATATTAGAATTAATGGTGGAATACAAAGGAGAAACATGTTACCTTTGAGAAAGCTGTGTGGAAGCCTTGAGAGAAAGAAAAAAGAAGAGATAAAAGTAAAAGTGGAACACAACAATCACAAAGGGGCTGGAAACCACATTCGTCCTCATAAATCAAGTTTAAAAATGAATGAGGGATAAAAAGCACAACTATAAAAAAAAATCAAACAAAAGTGAAAAAGAGAAAAAAATGAGTCAATTTACAGATTCATCTCTGTTGTCTTTGGTACATAATGTGTGTAGACAGAGCCCAGATTTTGTTGATCTATTCCAGTAAGCCAGCAATTGCTTTATGGAAGGGTAATGTATAATCTCAATAAGCCTGAACCTTCTTTCTCCTGAAGTTCAGTCTATATTCTGTCTGTGGGTACTAAAATCCGACCAATTAAGCCTGTCTCAGTCAGCACACTTGTTACGATGAGCGTGAACTCAACTTGAAGGCACTACATGGAGCCAGAATCTGCTTGGCTTGTTGAGCTTATCTGGCCCTCCTAAAAATTGCCTCAAAAAGTGTCCCATGGAGATCAAGGCCCTTTCCACTCTCCCAGCTAAAGGAATCATTAGTGATCATTGTTCCTCTCTACCACGGACTCTCCATGAAGGCCTCTGAGGTCGCATGCAGCTACCAGTGTCCAAACATTTGAATATCTCATCTTATGTACTTAGTCCCCAGTCCAGATAGAGGAAGGATGCTTCACTAGTGACCAGAATCGTTGTTGATATTTTTCTTTCAACTTTATGGGCTTCAATTCTCACCTCAAATTCTTCCTGGTTTCAAACCCACTTTCCTCCTTCTTGTCTTCCTGTGCTGTTATAGTCCAGTATCTGAGTGGCAACTCCAATGGAAATGCTTTCTGTGCTACATACCACTATTTCAGCTTGGTGTTACTTTCTGCTTTGTCTTTACTTTTTTTATTTTATTTATTTATGTTTTTCTTGTTTCGTAACCTTTATTTGCTTATTCACTCATTTTTATGGCTGGCTCAACCCGCGCCCTGACGGCAGGGCTGGCGTAGCATGTGGTGCCGGGGATCGAACCGCGGTCCCTGAAGCCGCCCAAGCTTTCCCAAGCAGGCACTTTAGACCACCAAGCCATCCCGCTGGGCCCCTGCTTTGTCTTTATAATACACTAGAAATTCTAATGTACAGGGGCTGGGGAGATAGCTCCAAGACACAAGTGCCTGCTGGGCAAGTGCAAGGTCGTGA
>PVJA010044137.1:0-16328 GCA_004027025.1 Myocastor coypus | reverse complement strand
GACAGGGTCTCGCTGTACAGTTCAGGCTGGCCTTGAGCTCAGTTTTGTAGCCCAGGCTGGTCTCAAACTCTCACCAATCCTCCTGCCTCAGCCTCCCAAGTGCTGGGAATACAAGCGTGTGCCACCACGCTCAGCTTGCCCATATTCTTTTTATATCATTTGTATTGACTCTTTCTTTCTCATTGATTCCTATTAGTCTCACGTTGTTCATTTTTGCACCATCTTGGAGATGTTGAATTATTTTTTCTTGCATCATAGGTATGTTTTTGCTTTTGTTTGTTTTGTTTTTGCGGGACCAGGGTTCAAACTCACAACCTTGTACTTGCCAAGCAGGCACTTGTGCCATGGAGCTATCTCCCAAGCCCTTATCCTAGCTGTTTTTAAGAGGTTCTTTCTTACTTTTTCACTGGCTGTGAATGTGTCTTCAAGATCTGAGACTCTATCTTCACTTTCATTCATATGGTTTTTCCAACTTGTGACTGAGATTTTATTTTCTTGTACATCTCTTGAAACTGTTTCATGTGATCTATTTCTTTTCTATATTACTCCATCAGGGACTCCATCATTTTTCTATTCTCCTCTAATTTTTTTTATCAATGTCTTCTTTAGTAGTATTGAAGTCTCTCATTATATTTATCCTTTCTCTCTCTAATTCAGAGATTATTTCTGTTGTGTTCTCCTCTCTACCTTTCTGTAGTTGTTCCCCTACTTGGGATGCTATTAATTTAGACATGTCTTTCTTAACTTCAGATATTATTTCTGCTGTGGTTTCCTGTATATGTTTCTCCAGCTGTTTTTCCACTTCATGCATTTCTTTTCTTTACTGCAGATGTTATCTCTGATCTGAGTTGCTCTATACGTTTCTGCACTTGTCTGTCTACCTCAGATGCTACTGATTCAGAGATTTTGTCTGCATGATTCTCATTTTCTTCTGTTTTAGTGTCTCCTGTGTTTGATTTGCATGGGCTTGGGCCCTAAGGTTGCTTCTTACTCCTTGTCATTATCATTTTATATGGAAGTGATCTCTGCACTTTGGTGAAGTTATGCTTTTAGCATCTATGGGAATTTGGTCTGGATCTTCCAAGTTGGTTCCCCTCCAGAAATGCCTGGCTGTGTGTCAGAGTTTGGGCTGCTGGCTGCTGCGCGGCCCCGTGAGTCGGGACTGTGGGTGGAGTTGGAGCTCTGTAGTTATGGACTTCTGGTCGGCTCGTGTGCCAGATAGGTTGCCAGAGGAGATGTAAGATGGGTTCAGGACTGGAGTTGGGGCAGCAGGAGCCGAAAGAAAAAAGGAGGCTGGCCGAGCGTCCTTACCCAGCAGGCACGTGGGCCAGAGGCGTTGCCAGAGGAAGACGCCAGATGGGTTCAGGCTTGGAACACAAGCAGGAGGAGTCGAGAAAAAGGGGAAGGTGGGCCGAGGGTCCTTTACCGGCAGGCGCGTGGGGCAGATCTGGGCTTTCTCTTTTTAAACCAGCGATTTGTCTAGGCCAAAGCTATCAAATTGAAATAAGGCATGGGCCACAATTTTGAGTTAACTATACAGTTAAAAACTATTAGGTACATTTAAAAAGTTAAAAAAAAAAACATAAGAAGAATTCTGTATTTTACTTAAATAAATATTCATAGTTTATTACCAGTAATGTTGTCCTCATCAAATATAGTATGCCAGTGTGAGGAAAAGTGTCACCCACCTGAATTCCAGTCTACAACCAGAGACCAATGACATGAGAGGTTGCCTGGCATTAGCTGTGTTCCTGCTGAAACATTCCAATGTATTATGCACATTTTATATTCATTTTATGCAGCTTATATATGTTTTCAGCAATACTGAAAGTTTCAGGTTTTCCTTTAAACCTTAGCTTCCTGAATGCTGCCAGTGAAGCTCAAACCCTGAGTTGCACTTACATAGTTTCCTTCATAATATCTATTTAGCTATGCTGTAAAGATGTTTCTTCTTCAAAATAAATAGTACCCATCTCCTTTAGAAAATGTAAGGTCTTGAGGATGTGACTTAAGTCTTCTGTATATTTACACCCAGTATTGTAAAGAATGGAAACACATTTGAAAAACTGACATTGAACTTTGTATTTATATATACATGCATCATTATTAACATTGACACCCAGGATACTCAGAAAATGAGGAGAGAACAGTTTGCTTTTCTGATTTTAAAAATACAGACTTGAAATAAATGTGACAAGTAGAAGGTAAATGTAAATAGTTGAGAGTATTTTTGCCCAGAGCATGGAGCTGTGGGTCAAGTGATAATGTTCTTTTGGCCAGTGACCAAATCTATGATGACTAATACAAAGCAGAAGGGAAAGAACAACTATGGATGTAATGAAAACTGACCAAAACTTTTGAAATAGAGGTCAACCAGATCAGCAACGATCAAACTATTTGTCATTCATTTCTAATATTTAATGAAAGAAGTCTATGAACTCAGGAATAAAAATGAGGTTTTAAGCACGGTATTATTTGTACTTGATTGAGGGTTTTCTGAAACATTAGTAAATAAGAAAAGCAAAATTAAAAGTTTAATCATTTGTTATGGCCAAAACAAGAAAGCTAATTGTATAAGGTCTTATTGGTGTTATACAGTGTAGAAGAAGTCAGAAAGAAGCCTCTGAGAGGGTGAGATGCCCTTGACCACAAGAATCAAACTAGAAGCAACGTTTTTGAAGAATGAGATTGCTCGAACATGGTGCACATTCATTCCTAGGTCACTGTGAATCTATCAATATTTTTTGTGTTGACAGCATTGTCTCTAATAAAAAAGATAGCATTATGCAGTGTAGCAGCAACAAAAAATACACATACACAAATCTGCACACAATAGCAAGCAATTTCTTATATCAGAAGTGTGTAGCAGCCAGGAGTCAACAGCTCCAGGTGGACCTCCTTGGAGGCAGCAGGCTCTGCTATGCATGAATCTCATCATCTGTCTCCTGGGCACCAGCCGGTTGGCCTAAATACATTCTTATGGTATTGTCAATGTATACAAAGCATTTGAAAACACACTGCGAACTGATGCTTTCTTATGAATTTGTCAGAGGTTTGAGTTGGTCTTCCAAGGGTTCATGAGTTTGAAACTTGGCTGTTTGAAGAGGTGGTGGGCATTTAAGAGGTGCCTTCTAATGGGCTGTCCCTGGGTCCCTGCTCAAAGTATCATCATAAGGGAGGAAGGCAGTTTTCCTACGACTCTGGATGTTGGAAGAAAGCTTACATAGATGATCAAGACCAAGCGTTCTCTGCTGCATCTGCCTCCTTGTCTCTCCATGTGAGCCACCCCTCTACCCATTCTGCCACTTCCAAACTAGTTTGAAAGGCAGCCTACAGACTCCTCCCAGAGCTGGACTCATGGAGCTGTTCATTTTTGAACATTCACCTCAGCAAACTTCTTTTGTTGTTATATTACCCAGTCTTAGTTATTTTGCTATAGCAATGGTAGATCCAATAAATAGATGCCCCTTTGTGTCAAATGACATCTTGTTGAACAAATGCTTTCATATTATGGAATTCGACAACCAGGTTGTATTCTCCCTATGAGCGTGAGGGACTGCCATAAGTATTTCTGAACAATAGTCGAAGCTACCACCTAAGTGAGAATAAACATGAAACTTGCAGCAGTCTCTAGCACTCACAGGCAGTGCACGTGCCTTTGGCCCTGCCTTTCTTAACCTTGTTTGCCATCTTGAGCAGATTGTAAACACTATTTTTCTACCATTGTGCTAATTGATTCTCAAAATTAGCTTGTTAAGTGACCTTGAAATTTCCAATTTGTTATGAGGTTTAAATTGGTACTGAAGAACTCTCTACTTAATCTGGTTCAGTTATTAATATGTCTCCACTTAGTGTTAGAAAATGAACTCCTCCCCCTCCAAATATTCTAAGTTATCCCTGAATGGAAAGAAAGAAATACATTGTTTCGTGCAATATTTTCACCCTACATATATTCTGTAATTAATTTATGACAATTTAAACATTCAATACCAGGAAGAAAAGATCATTAGTAACATTATCTTTATAGTTGTAAAGCGCTATTATGGGGCAGAAATTGCTAAATTACATGCCAGATAAATTTATAGGTCTGAAGTTTGGAAATAAATTAATTATATACTATGTTAGTAATGGAAGATAACATTTCATTCCAAATATTTCAAATGGTCTATGGCCATATCACCCTGAATGTGCCTAATTTTGTCCAAAAATCACATGTTTAGTAAATCTATACATCTCAATGAAGTAGTTAGTTCAGTGTTACTCAATATATCCAACATTCAGGTTAAATATTTTCAACATAAGACTATACTAGTACATGATTTATAAAGCTATTGTCAAAGTAAATTTTAAGTCTCAAAACTACTACGCCTATTCCAAGTGTAAGCCCAGAACTAAAAAATGATGTAACAGTTGTAGACTCAATTGCTGCCACAAGAGGGGAGTCTTCCCACAGAGAATTTGTAATGTGTGTGGGTCTTTCCTTCTTTCTTTCTTTCTTTCTTTCTTTCTTTCTTTCTTTCTTTCTTTCTTTCTTTCTTCCTTCCTTCCTTCCTTCCTTCCCTCCTTTCTTTCTCTCTCTTTTTAAAATATTTTGAGTTTTCTTCTCTCTGCACTGTATAATTAAAACTCAAATTTTAAAGACAGTTTCATTGTAATAAGAATTTATGACTTACAGTTCTTATGACCACAAATTTTTAAAGATTTTTTGTCTTAAACTAATATGTTTTAAAAAATAAGGCTCAATCATAATATCATTAGTAACTGTAGCGTAGTATTTGAGTAGTGAGAAAGTAATATAAATAAATAATTTTCTGCAGACAGAAATAACTTTTTGCAAGGCTAGCATATTTGGGAAAAAGAGGTTCGCAAAAATAATGGATTTCTATTTTGTGTAATTTGTCTTTGGAATAAAGCTCTAATTTTCCTTCTATTTTTTTCCACTGACTATATAATGGGGATTATGTCATTTTATTGAAGTTGATATGAATTCACTTGAGTTCATAGTTGACTGAAGTACAGAGTTTGTTTATTAATATCTCCATTTAAGGAAAAAGTTGGTTTCAGTGTTGTCTTTAGCTGTTGGTCAGTTCAGGATGTAAACTCTCTTGGAAGGGATATGAATCCTTACAGTAGACCTAATACTACTTTTTTATATAAGTTAAAAATGTAATGAGTTTAATAAATAATACAAAATTGTAATAATTCTGTTGTAATGGTGTCATCATGATTGTCATGATAAGTTTATTTGCCTTCAATCTCGAGCTATCTCCATAGAACTTTAGAACTATTATCTGTTAATATTTGACAAAGATTCAACTTCTAAGACAACCAAAATTGGAAAGAGATAATATTTCCTGGCTATACTTGTATTTCAAGGTATTTGATATCTAGATAAGATCATAATATTAAATCTAATGCTGTAATGGCAATTCTGGTTTGCTTGATCTCCTTATATCCAATGACTAAAGCTTAAAGACCAAAGTTGAAAAGACAACTGTGCTATGAAGACAACCAGTATTTTGGCTCAACAAGGCCAACAAGGATCCAGGATAGAATAAGATCTATTCTACAAGATATTATTACTTTGATAAGTCGATAAATCTCCTGAGCAAGGAGATTGTGAGACATGAAAGAAAGCAATCAACTGACGTAATTACTGTGCACTAAAAAGAAGGGTAACTAAAGACAGAAATGTCCTCTACGCTTCCAGAGGGAGCTACATGGTCAGGCAGGACTGTGGCCCATGCTAGTGACTAGCACTGACAGAAGAGCTGAGGAGCTCTATATGTTCTTCCACAAAAATACCCTGAGTCACATTAATGGACCTTGATATTGGGTTAATTTAAATAGGAAGGTTAATTTGATCAATATGGGTTTCATTTTAACTTGGTTTTAAACACTAAGTAAAAAAAAAGTTAAAAGAAGATATAAGGTTATAAGCAGGTAGCCTAGCCATAAATAGCGGACTCTAATTGCCAGCCCTGCTGACAGCTCCAGCCACACTAACAGACAGGTCTAAAACCCAGCTGGTTGCAACTGTCTTTCCCGTTTTAGTGGTCATTCATTGTTCATACATGCTTTAAAGTTTATTCTTTTTTTTTTTTATTTTAAAGACTAAAAATAGGTGCCTGGCAGGATGGCTCAGTGGTCTAAAGCGCCTGCTTAGGAAAGCTTAGGGGGCTTCAGGGACCGCGGTTTGATCCCTGGCACCACATGCTGTGCCAGCCCTGCCCTCAGGGCAGGCTGAGCCGGCCATAAAAATAAATAAATAAACAAACAAAAGCTCTGAAACATGAAAAAATTCTTTAACAAAGAAAAAAAAAAAGACTAAAATTAGCAGAAACAAAGATAGAAAAAACAGTAACAAGTAAGAGTATATATAGTACAGAATTTCAAAACAAGAATTTAACAATGTTTAAGACCTCATACTACTTGATGAAGCAGTGTCCTTACGAAAGCCAGATTACAGTATAAAAACCCTGAGGCTCTTCAATGATAAGGCCAGTAGTAGCTTGAGACCTCGCCTTGGAGATGTGCTCTCAAACATTTTCCTCCATTCTTTCCTCTAACAGTGATAGGTCCTTTTTGCACTGGAAAGGAAATTGTAAAGAGTGAGAGCTAATTCATTGTGCACTTAATTGTGCTCTGTTCCACCTTGCTTTACAATGATAATATGTCTGTGGAGCAGGTTTGAATCCGACCTTACTTCAAACCAACTGTATTTTAAGAATTTTTTTCTCTTGTTTCAGAACTTTTGTTTGTTTATTTATGTTTATGGCCAGCTCAGCCTGCCCTCAGGGCAGGGCTGGCGCAGCCATGTGGTACCAGGGATCGAACCACGGTCCCTGCAGCTGCCTAAGCTTTCCTAAGCAGGTGCTTTAGACCACTGAGCCATCCCGCTGGGCCCCGTCAACTCTATTTTAAAAGCCTTGGTTTATCTTATTGTGCTGCTCCTTTAAATAGTCTCTTAAGTCATGAAAATACATAAGAATCAGAACTTTAAATCAAAGTTTAAAATACGGACTAAAAAAGTGCTTTTCAGGGCTGAGGAGACATTTCAGCCGTCTAAGTGTCTGCCTGGCAAGCACAAGGACCTGTGTTTAATCCCCATATGGCAATCCATGCCATGCCACGGAGCTGGCCACCAAAACTGGGTGTGACAGCACATGCCTGTAATGCCAGCACTGGGGAGGCTGAGACAGCAGGATCACTGGGAGTCAGAGCTGTATAGCGAGACCCTGTAACATGTAGTAAGGAAAGTAAATCACACTGTGCTATACATGCTAAGCAGAGTGACATCCTTTATGAACAGCAGCGTACAGGGCTGGTGATGATGAGTATCCAATGGCCAGATTCACTTGGTCTGTGGCAGCAGTTTCTGTGGCCATTCTCATTGGCAGGTGTGACAGCAATATGAACAGTGTGCAAGTGACCTTTTTGGTACTAAAGGACATGGTTCCCCAGTCATGGATGTGCAAATAGCTTCAAAGCAGTGTCTCAAATTCATTTCTACTTAGCTGTAAAAGTGCTGGGTACCTGACAATTAAGTTGTTACAGGCAAGTGTTTGGCTGCTGGAAGACCAATTCTGCTACTCAGCTCAACAACATGCATATGTTCGTCTTGTTTGACTTGGTTTATGATTATGTACAATAGCACAGCCAGATAAATTGTTTTCAAAATGTTAACTACCTTATGCCAATGGAGACAGGAATGCTATCATTTTAGTACTAAACTTTTACTTTCTTTTTTGAAATTTCTGCTCTTTGAATTTCCCCAGATACAACATTGGGCAAATTCACAATCCATCATCCTATCCACCATGCAGAATGATGAATACAAACATAAAATGGCTTGGGGGGACTTTGCTTTCAAGACATGAATAGAGCTTCTCTTGATTCCATTTTGTGTGTTCAAAGCTCCAGAGGAAAAGAAAATTAGCAGAAAGGATTTAGGGATGCAGCGGATTGCACAGATAGCTAAAACAATTCCAAGGTACACTGTGGAAACAAGCAGCAAGAAATTCGTGTTGAGGACCCAGAGGTCTGCGCAGCTCTGCCTCACTCAGGTAACGGTGCTAGTTAAGGAAACCACCACAGCCCAATTCCACCGTTCTTGTGACCAACGGAGAAAAACTGAATAAAACATGAAGAAGCAGAGACTCGTATTTACTTGGTCCTAATTATGTGCTGGGAAATTTGTTAGCACCACAGGAGAACACTAAACTGTCGTGCCACTGTCCCCTTTGTTCAAAAGAAGGAACTAGGACTAACAGAAATTGAATAACTTCTCAAGATTCTCATATCTCATTAGCGCCCGAGCATAAAGTTTGGCCCAAGGACACATTACGCAAGGGCTGGTTTAGTTTAACAGCTATGCAGAGATTCTAAGTTTCTTCCAAAAATTAAAGGACCAAGAAAGCCTCCCTGGATTATGTTTGCCTTTTCCAAACTTATTTGCCAGGAAGTCTCACAGCATTTTCTGTTACTGCAGAGAACCCAGGAAATCACCAGAGCTTCCATTTTAGAATCCCTCCTCTTTGTTTCAGTGAGGCCTCTTCCTCAGCTGGGTATTTTTCTTTTCCTGAGAGCAAGAATGAAAGGTGTTCTATGAATACTGAGAAAGTGAGATGTTCCAATATCTCCTATTGCTCATCTACATTACAACACTGGATTAAAATAAGGCCTAAAAATAACAAAGTAAAATTTAGAAGATACGTAGTATATACTATTTACTCAGAATGCCCATAGGCCTTTCATTCAATTCTCATAGATGTGTGATATTTCAGATAAACACTGATTAAAGTTCTCTGGCTCAATAAAATGTTTGTAATCAAAAGTACAGTTAATACCAAATAAAAATCATACAATAACAAAAATGTAAGAGTTGCACAGTATTATTCTTTTTCCAATGTGATTCAGAGTAATTGGATCCAAGAGATGAAGCTGTTCTTGAAGCCTAAGCAGAGACTAAAGGATCACATGTGAGGAAATGAGAGGGGCATCAGGAAGCTCAGCATCTTAGCACCTCAGCCTGTGGTCTCAGATATAGCTTGAACTTCACTTGGGTATTTGTGAAAAGTAGCATTCATGTTTTGTGAAAATGGGATGAATAAAATTTCCTACTTTAGTACATTCAATAAAAGACAGGAACACGCCACACAGAGTAGACTTGTAAATTTTGTTTTCAAATTTATGAATGAACAAATAACTAAGGAGTTAAACCTTAAGGTATTTTCAGTATTTCTCTAAAGGAGATTTTTCCCCCCACTCTGCAGGTTGTATTCTGGAGGTTGTAAAGTCCTTTGCATTCTTCAGTAAATAGGTACCTTTATCTATTAGGTATTTTAGAAGGCTTTGTTCTGACTATTCAAGCCATTCAAAGCTGTGGAGATGGGGACAGGCTTAGTAAAAGGGGAGACTGGAGGGAGTGAAGGGGGCGAGGAAGTGCAAAAGATGAACATGTGTATGTGCCGGGTCTCCACAATAAGCATGTGCACGACGTGTAGCATGCCTGCGCCTATACATCCATACATCGATATGAACACAAACATAGTCAATAAATCACAAGTGTTGCTCCTCTTTACAGGAGCATACACATACATTAACACACACGCACACACACACAAACACATTGGATTTGGCATTGGGCATGAATAGTCATGATATGGATCCAGGTGTGTACTTTTGAGCCATTGGGAACTGTGACCTGGGACATTAGACATTTCCTCAGGTGGTCCTCCCATCCAGCACCACTTCCTACCCTCTGAATTCCTCAGCTTTTATGTCAGTAAGCTCAACAGACTGCAGTGCAGAGGACCACAGACTCATCCTGAAGCCCAGCCTGCAGCTGGGAAGCACTACTCTCCCTTATGCACAAGTGTGCTTGGAATGGGGAACATTTGGTTGACCCTTAGCCTCTCTCCTGCAGAAACAAGAGTCAGAATTATATAGTTCACTCCACCAGCACCTGTGTCAGGATCGCTGTTTCTCTGATTTCTTGTCTCAGACTTAATTGGTCCCTACCACAATTATGATAATTCTGAAGATCATGGTTCAATGGGGTATGAAGCATCTGTAGCACAGTGGCTTAAATCGCAGGTGCTGAAAGCTGTCAGTGTTGCCTCAGGAGAATCCACTAAGAGACAGAAACAACTCGGGTGTCAAAGAGAATCAGACATCATGGTACATGTTCACAGTTCCCAGCCCCAGGGAGGCTGAGGCAGGAAGAGGGCAGGTTTGAGAGTAGGCTGGTCTGCACTTATAGCTCAAGTTCACAGCCTCTGAGGCTGTCTCTCAAAAAACAAACAAATGAACAACCAACCTATGATGCTTTAGCTTCTTCCCCTAAGCAACAGAAAAACAGATTTAGGGTTAAGGGAGCTGCACGATTGATATGGTGGATATTTATAGGATAGTGTTACTCTACTTAGTTTTCTGTTAGTGCCATGTAAAATGATAAGAGTTTCCAGGAGACTGGAGAGATAGCTCAGTAGAATAAGTGCTTGCTTGGCAAGTGCAAGGCCCGAGTTCAATCCCTGGTTCTGATAAATAAATAAATAATAAATAAATAAATAGTTTCCATAACTATAATTTTTAATATCCTAAAAAGTAATTATAAACAAAAATTTTAAAAATATTTAATGGTAAGCAATGGCATTATCAGCCTGTACACGAGTACCCCCTTGTGTGAGTTCATTGAGATGTGTGATTTCATTTCCTTTATCTGTATAGGACATATGAGACTGTGCAACATATATAATTGATTTTGATATACTATAATGCTCATGTGTTTTGTTCATTCATAATATAAAAATGAGGAAATGTAGTTGATTAATGCTGTAGTGGATTTCAAACTGGTGGTCAACACCCAGCAGAGTTAAATTAGTGTGGTGCTGGGTGTGGGAGGCCCAAGGATTGTTACCAGCCACCAAGTGCTGGAATAGGAGAAGTTGCCAAAACGTTATTAAGATGACGTTTGGAGAAGCTGTGGGAGCTGCTGGAGGCTGCTAGGCTTCTTGAACTGTGCTGTTGGATGACTTTGTCATGCTGGCTTTCCCAGTGAACTATGGAGAAACTTTGTCCTCATGGTGAGCATCACTTCCTGGCTCCGCAGAGGAAGCTTGTGCACTGCTCAGCCTCACAGAGAAGCTTGTTATGTTGGCTTTCCTGAGGGGAACTTGGCTTTCTTCAGCCCTGGAGCACTTCGGACCTCGGTGTTGCTGAGCATGGCTGTGGTACCTTTGGGGGAGCTCTGGTGTTCACCTTGAGCGTTGCTTCCTAGCTCCAGTTCATATCCCTCAGCTTGCTAACACAGATCCCTCACCTCACTGGCGTAGCTGTCCTAGCTTCCAGCACTGCCCTCTTGGTCTTTCCAGCCCAGATCCATGAAGTGGGTCTGCACGAGACTTGGTGTGGGCTCTGGGCCTCCAGCTGGCCTCGTGGGAGGCTCACTTAGGAGCTCTAGGCACTCAGCTAGATTCTTTACTGTTTGTGGAAAGGTTTTTTAACACTTGTTGTGGAAAGGTTTTTTACACTTGTTGTTAATAATTCTTTGCCTGATTCTCTATAACCCCAAACCACAGCAAATGCATGCTGATTAATGTCACTAGCAAACAAGGTCAAAACAGTCTATTTATAGGCTTATACTTTCCATCTTGGAAACCGTAAGTAAGTGTGATCCAAGATATATTTAATCAGAGAACTTCTTCACTGCTGGGTAAACGAAATGCACAGAAGTACTGTATGCCATACAGTGTGTC
Organism: Myocastor coypus; assembly: GCA_004027025.1. NCBI lineage: Eukaryota > Metazoa > Chordata > Mammalia > Rodentia > Myocastoridae > Myocastor > Myocastor coypus. Next base: position 4,569 of record PVJA010044137.1, on the reverse strand, counting down.
CTAGTCTCAGAAACTAGTGCACATAAGCAGAATCACTTTAGTCTTGAAATTATTTGTCAGAGACTCACAAACAATAGAAGGGCTCAAATTCTTGCAAGGTATTACTCTGTGTTTATTGATTTGTACTCACTGTGTAGTTATAGAACAGGATTTACCAGAAAGACCTGTGGATCTGAAGCAGGATAACCCAGTGTCTCTCTGTGTTTATTTGCGTTGAGCTGGGATTCAGGAGTTGTTTAATCAGTGCAGCTGGAAGCCTCCCAACAAGAGTGACCAAGGGCAACATGAGGCTGACAATATCTCTGGCTGTGCCCACAGACCTACTGGAAGTGTCTTTCCTACTGTGCCAACTCTTCAAGTTGACAGTGAAGATTAGCTGGGCTGTGGAGATAGTTTAGCAATCTAAGTGCCTGTCCGGCAAACACAAGGACCCGGGTTAGATCCCCAGTACTACCTGCCATGCCAGCCCATGGAACCTGGGAGCACACTGAAACCAGGTGTGGTGACACCTGTAATCCCAGCACTAGGGATATTTCTATTAGGTATCAATTTGCAATTCAGTGTTATGTTTTTTAATGAGAAAAAGAAATCAGTTACAAAGAGACAGAGACTCGTAGTGGAAGGCCATAAAATAATGAAGTTACTACTCCAAAATAAGCATTTTGTAGTGATAATAGAACATGTCGAATAAACCATTATTTTAAAAATGATAGTTAATAAGTATTATATTAACATTTGGGATGCTATAGTGATACATAAATAACAGAAGACTATAAATATAATTTCATAATATCAACAGGCTAGTTATCCTAAAGTTGTGCTTCAGGTTGCTTAGAAACAAAAGCCTTTGCTAAAAAGATGTGCAAATCAGTAGGTCACACTGGGAGAAAACTACTGAAGAAAGAATTTGGGGAAATGTACTTATTGCACTACAGGCATGACTTTTGTACCATAATTTAATGATCTGAATATTATAAAATTTGGCATGAAAAGACAGGACTATTCCTATGTAAAGAAAGCTTCGGTTGTACAATAGCTAAATAACTCAGGGTACACTGCCTGCTCCACACTGCTTGCTCCCCTCTCCCATGTGGCCTATCCTCCAGCTCTAGCTGGTCCTTGTCACTAGAAGCCACAGAAGCAGCCAGCTCATAAGAGAGAGCAGCCAGTCAGCAGTGTGATGGCCAATTTCATTGATGCAGAGAGGAAAGATTTCCTGTCAAAATCCTGGGACCAAGCCTCAAATACCATGACAAATGCTAGTGTAGAAAAATTACTTTCCAAAATTTTCTTTTTAAATAAACTACAAAAGCTTAATGGTAAACATATTAACCAAAATATTGCAAGATTTTCACAAAACTCTATTCAATTTGGTTTGACAATTCTATTTTTTCCAGGTGCTAGTTTTGTATCCTATGCTAGTGTGAGCAGTGCACCAAGCTGTATCAAATCTGTTGTTTAAATTTATACACATCCATATTTGATATGCAAAACACCATAATTAAATCTTTTAATATATTGAATTATTGATGGTATAGTGAAATATTTACTAATAATGAATAACAAATAATGATTCATTTTTTTCTAATAATATACTGTTATTTTTCAAGACTAATAAAAAACCAGGATACTACTAATACTTTACATGAAGAAAAGTAATTGATCAAGGCCTGCCAGATAGCTCAGTGGACTAAAGCACCTGCTTAGGCAGAGCTCAGTGGCAGGGCTTCAATCCCTTGTGTGCCATGCTGGGCACATCGCTGCTCCCGGGGTAGGCTGAGACAGTGATTAAGACTGGGCTGTGTGGTCTGTGCCTGTAATTTTTTGTTTTGTTTTTTGTTTATTTATTTGTTTTTTCGGGACCGAAGTTCAAACTCACGACCTTGCACTTGCCAGGCAGGCACTTGTTCCTCGGAGCTATCTCCTCGGCCCCCTGTGCCTGTAATTTCAGCACCTGGGAGGCTGAAAGCAGGAGAATCACTGTGAGTGTGATCTGTGTAGTGAGATCCTGTATTAAATATAAAAAAAAGAGAGGAAAAAGAAAATAAATCATATGAAGATGAGGCCTTAGCATATATTCAGCCTTTCTATAAGGCCCTGAGTGCCACCATAGGATTGTTATGGAACTCCTTTCTCTTGTTCTTTACCAAAACAGAATTTAAACAGGGGAATACTGGTCTGAGCTATTAATGTTCAATGCTCAAAATAGGTGCTGTTAGCATTCAGCACAGAAAGACCTCCTTGATATCATGGTCAGGGATCATTCAGAAATGATTTTGTTGGATTGTTAATAAGAAATCAGGATTCCTTCAGGTATTTTCAGGTTGGATTAAAAATGTCTGATTGTAAACAGAAGGTTTTGTTAGAATACAGGATTTTTTTAAATTAAATTATTTTTTATTAAGTTGTTTACTTTAGATACTGCTGGCTTCATTCCACCAAATGATAAATACCCATTTTTACAACAAAAATAAAAAACTCAAAATTGAAAAGCTCTAGATAAAGCTTTCAGTCTCTGAGGGCTAAACTAGGTCACAGAAAAAGTAAGGGGAAATATTGTACAGAGGTGACCTAGGGGTTATATTCACACAAATGTGGATATTTTTGAGTTAGCTTCACATGAAAGTAGTGGATAGTGATGCCAGGAAGAAGACATTTGTTGATGGAGACGGGAACCTCTTCTGCCATTCGGCTTTGTCCCCTGGCATCTCATGTAGGCATCTCATTTTCCCATTTTCACCCCATTAAGTGCTATATGTTTCCTGACCAGGACTGTGATTCACTGTAGAATCCCTCAGTTTGTTTTGTTTTAAAAACTCCTACCTTACTATATGCCATATTTACTGACAGTTGAAGATGAGGTAATTTTGTCTTAATTTCAAGTATCTACTTCCTCTTAACATAGCTACTGAAAATTTACTGATTTTTAGAAACCACACATGTGGAGAGTGGAGCGGGAACCCTGCCTGTCAGACCCCTTGCCAAATAATGCCTTCTCAGGCAGCTTGCTCAGCAGTGAGGCCTTCGTAGGCAGCCTGGAATGACTACCTTTCCACGGGGACATCTTAATAATGGAGCTGCAAAAGGGCCGGCGGTATAGCTCAGCAGACTAAAGGCACTTGCTCAGGTAGGTGCAGGAGCGAGAGTTTGATCCCTGACACCACATGCCGCGCCGGCCCTGCCCTTGGGTGTGCTGAACCAATGGAGTCAGGAAGTGGTGGTGCATGCCTGTATTCCCAGCCCTAGGGAAGTAGAAATCAGCGGGATCACTACGAGGTTTGGGCTGCACAGTGAGACCCTGCACACACACACACACACACACACACAAATGGAGCTACAGGAAGGTGCAGTGGCGACTTAGAGAAGCATGTAACAGGCAGAAGTGATGCCATTTATTCATATGTGTGTTCATTTTTGTACCAAACGCCAAAAATACATTTTATTTCTTTATGCTCTAAAATAGTTTGTTCAAATATTTACTTGCACAAATTTAAATTGACAGATACATTTGTATGCTATTCTTATAGTTGTATGTAATTCTGCAAATAGAGAAGGATGTAATTTGGGTGTGTATACAGTTTATAATTTATAATTATAAATTATAATTTATAATTTGTGGATCTCTATTGAAGGAAAAGCAACAAAAAGATTCATGTAGGCAAATATTCAGTAAATGTTCAGTAAAACAACACATTTTAAAAAAATTTATTGATTTTCATTCAACTCTAATACTTTTTAAAATACCAATACTGGTAGCACTATTTTTTTACATTGTCTTGATATGAGAATGCCTTTAATATGATTTTCTACAAGGAAGAGAAAGACAATAGTCTACTAATATAGTTTTCTGAAATTTATTTTTTATTTATTTTTTAGTTTTGAGTTTTGAGTTGTATTGCAGTAGACTTTACAAAAACTTTTGTTAGTTTTGTTTTATTAGGTTTTATATTTGCTTTTTTTGTTTGTTTGCTGTTTTTATTTCTTTATTTTTTTGGTACAAGATCTCACTACTGACTCATGGTGATCTTACTGCTTCCTATCTCCCAGATACTGGGATTACAGGTGTGTGCAGGACTCTATCGCTGGCTCAGCATGCTTGAGAGGAAGGCTGGAGTGGCAGGTGGGATCCGGAACCAAACCTTGGACCCTGAGCTTCCCTAAGCAAGCTCTTAGTTCACTGAGCTATACCACCAGCTCTATTAGATTTTATCTCAATACCAAGGACCCTAAACTTTTTCTGTGATTCTTATGAAAAATGTTTTTATTTTACTTTTAAATTATGTGTGTTCAGGATGAATCAGATATTGGTCTTAAGAATTTTCAAGGGGTTCAACATATTGATTATAGCACAATGTAACGCTAAAACTATGTTTGGAATACATGTCACTCTTGTCTTTTTGATATGTACCGCTCCTGGTGTAAAGTCAGTTACTGTCATTCTCTCAAGAGTAGTACTTGAAAATAAGAGACTGAGCCAAAAACCATATTCTTGACAGGCTACAATTTTGTATTTCCTTGAATTTCCAAATATCTGTGTCAAAATTGTGTAACTGCTTATATCACATTGTA
>PVJA010044136.1:0-16338 GCA_004027025.1 Myocastor coypus | reverse complement strand
CAATCCCAGCACTTGGGAGGCTGAGGCAGGAGGATTGGTGCGAGTTCAAGACCAGCCTGGGCTACAAAAGTGAGCTCAAGGCCAGCCTCAACTGCATAGCGAGACCCTGTCTCAAAAAGACAAAAAAAAAAAAAAGTGTCCCAAGGGCTCCTGTATTGAGGGCTCGATTTGGATTCAGCAGTGCTCTACGCAGGCCCTGCAGAGACATGAGGGTGGTGGCTTTGTCACTGACCACTGCCTAGTCTGAGGGCTACTTTGGAGTGGAGCCCAGGGGGAGGAAGCAGCAGGATGCAGTGTCTTGAAGGTGCAGCTGGCCCCTGGCTCCTCCTCTCTGCCTCTCCCTTTCTGCTTGCTTCCTGATGCCTCAAGGTGAGCCACTTTTCCCTGCCCTACTGCCACAGTGGTGTGCCTGACACAGATCAGGCAGCCAGCAGGCCAGAGGCCATGGACTGAAACCTCGGAAGCTGTGAGCTAAAATATAACTTTGCTCCTTCACACTGTTTACCTCAGATTTTTCATCAGAGAAACAAAAAACCTGACTTTAATGCATATGAAGGCTTTACTAGCTCAGGTACACATATGACCTATTATTAACACTGCATAAGGTAAGCCCCATTTAATGACAAACCTCTCCTTCACCGGTAGAGATTTTGCTCTTTTAGCCAAGAGCAAATGGCATTGCCTTATTGAGAAACTTCTCTCCTTTTAGAGTGATACTCTTATTCTCAGATCATGTTCTCAAGATTTTGTACCTCTAGAAATTGATGTAATGACAGACTAGGTCCTCAATTTATTAATTTCCATTTATAATTCATCTTTCTTACATGCATCCATGCTGGGTGGATCACTGTTACCTAGTGGATCAAGCCTAAAATGAGTTCTTCTCGAGGTTCCTCTCTCTTGCAGCCCTGTACCTGACCTCTCCCAAGGGCACCAGGGGAGTGAGGAGCAGTACATGTCATGTCTGTACACTGTGCATCCCAATAAGTATCAGATACATCTCCTTGTCGGGGCCCACATTACCTGAGTGCATGTTGTCTTTCTTGTTATGGAACTGGCCCTTTACACTAAACTACATCTGTAACCCCTTTTTATAATTTTTATTTAGAGACAGTGTCCCATTAAGTCACTGTGTTACCCAGGCTGGCCTCAAACTTGTGATTCTCCTGCCTCATACCCCCAGAGTGCTGGGTTTAGAGGCCTACTGTACTACACCTGGCTTGAATGCTTCTTCTGGTCTGTTGTGCTTTCCCAGTGGCATTCTGTACAAATCTGGATGAGATTCAATTTCAGTGTGACAGTGACTATAATGGAGCCATCATTTGCTTCTTTCATATGGTTCCTTTCAAGGAATGACCCTCAAAATATTCCTCTAATTGGTTCTTTTCTTGCTGAGCACTTGCCATTCTCTCAGCTTTCTAAACATCCCAATGATGGCCCTATGAGTTAGGACAGCTGTGTAATGGACCCCAGGGCCATTGTCCTACACCTGTGTTTGTTGGGTGAGGCCTACTGTGTGACTTGGGCCTCCACTCAGCATCTGGCCCTGAGTGCTCTGTGCAGACCTCTAGCACAGAAGGACCCTGATGGGTTGGTGTTGACTGTTACCTGCTTGTTTCCTCTCCCAGATCTGGCCACAGACACTATGCTTCATTTCCAGTCCTAGCACAGACTTTAAGGCATTGGGTACCATATAGAAATGTATTAAATCAATGAATGAATCCTTAGCTATGTGACTTCAAGGTGACCCTCCTTGCTGTCACACTCACAGACCTGCCTACCAAACTAGAAGGCTTGTCTGCACGGGCAACTGGTCAGTGTAGCACCACTCTGGTTGGTGGCTGCTTGCCCCTGAGGTGCTTAGATTCTTGGTTCCAGCTGTCATGTTGGTTTCTCCTTGTTCTTGGTTCTCACTACTGAATGTCATTGCCATTCTGCCAGGAAGCACTTCCTGTCAGGTACTCCTAAATGAGAGGCTCACCTCAGACACAGCCTGCCACTGTTCCTCCGTCTAGAAGTGAGCACTCTGCTTGAAACACTTGCTGAGGGACACAGCTGGCATTCGTTATTCAGAAGCTAACTCACTCCAATATGGATGCTGTATCAAGAGAAAAGGCTCTGCTTGGCACTAGTCTTTTGTGGATCTGTTTCTCCTACCCTGTATTTGTCACTGATTTCTGGTGACAATCTCTAACCATCTATACTGTTACCTTCTAGGGAATTTTGTTTGAAATTAGTGTCAAGTCTATTGTTCTTTACATTTTCTAGAATCTAAAGAAGGGATATGAGCAAGGACCTATCTTACAGCTTGTCAAGGGACAACTACAGGGATCAGTTCTCCCTTTTGATGTCTGGTACCTCATTCCTGGGCTGGAAAAATTACAACAGACTTTGTGTTGATATATTCCTACCCCACCCCTGCCAACAGTGGGCTCATCTCTCATCATCAGTGATTTCTCAGTGATGCCCCCTGTGCTTTCTGGTGTTAACCCTTCAGGTCTTTCAGTATCTTTGAGTGGTGTGTGGGTACCAGCTACTAAAATACCTTAAAGCATCCTGGATAGTCCTCTCTTCCTCTGTTTTCCTCTCCTCACCTCACCTCCCATCACCTGTCCTCCATCCCTTCCCCTCTTCTTTCCCTTCCTCTCCATCCCTCCTTTCTCTTTCCAGTATCCTTTTCTTTTCTGCCTCTCCTGTGTCTTCCCTTGACAGAGATGTCAGGTGATTTGCTTAATGTGTTTGTGCATCTTTTCTCATCTACAAAGACAGGAAGGTGGGACTGAGTGATTTCAACATTTCTTATAGCTCCCAAATTATATGGTTCCACAATTGTTTAATGGAAGCAAAACACAAGTTCCCATTGCTCTGCCTTCTCTCTGGTGCTGTTATCATGTCAAAGAATTCCCTCCCCCAGTGCCCATGCTGGCTTGCTCCTCTTCAAAGTAGTTTTAACAATTAAATAAAAACTAAATCTTTAATGTCACTGTCACTTGTTCTGTAGTTCCCTTAGTTCCCTTTAGGCTCTGCTTAGCTTCACACCTCTTTGCTGACTTCCTTGTTACCCACAGTGCCCATGGGCCCCCTCCCACACTCCTTCTGCTCATCCTGCAGGACAGTTCAACCCTAATCCCAGACTTCAGGAATTAGATCATACGTCCTCAATCTCCCTACACACTTTCACTAGAAATTGCTTTTGTCTACATAGATGGACCCATCCTTGGATAATGAAAGCTTGGGTTATAAGATTTATAAAAATCTTTTGGAGAGGGTGTGTGTGTGTGTGTGTGTGTGTGTGTGTGTGTGACCCTTAGGCTATAACTTTTTTCTTACAATTTAATATTGAAATTTATAATTATGCCATTATAAACCTCATTTGCTGTTGCAGAAATGTTCCTTTAAAAATTAAAGAGATTCTCTTTCATGTGTTTGTAATTTCAGAATCTTTAAAGGAAGGATGAGGCTCATAAAAGAGACACAAGCAGGTCACTATCAGTATTTCTGGGGCAAGCCCCTCTGGCCTAAAACCTGTTGAAGATCCATAAAACATATGTGGCCCCTGTCCTCTAGCTGTTTATAGGGGCCTTTACAAGGTAAAGTAGGAAAGTAACACCTGGATATATGTTAAATATTATGAAAAATGTCATGAAACTTAGAATCATAGAGAAATCCTTTAGTACCATGATCTTTGATTGACAGTTCAGCTTAGAAGTATGTTTTCACACAAAGTCTGTTGTGATTTTTCCAGCCCAGGAATGAGGTATCAGACATCAAAAGGAGAATTGATCCAGTAGTTGTTGTCCTTTGACATGCTCTAAGATGTGTCCTTGCTCATAACCTTTCATTCAGAGCCCTCACGTGGTGTTCCATTTTGTCTCTATAGGTAGGTGTGTGTTGAAATTTGTTGTCAAAGTGAATTCCCAATCTTAGGATTCACTGGAAAAGTCTCAGATTTCCAGATTTCTCTGTAGATCAAGAGAGAAACTCATGCTTTATTATTTTCCACTCACTTGTAACCAAAGCTACTTTTCATATTGATATATCTCTTGTTTTTATACTCTGCACACATTCTTTAAGTTAAGTGCGTTGGCTTTAAAAAATCATCAGTAAAAATCTACTTTCTTTCTATATTTAAAAACACTTATATGAAGATCTCACTAGAAAATACTTCTCCTATGAATTGGACCAAACAATGACATTTGAAGTAGCTTACTGTATTGTCCATTTATGTGCCACGTGACATGAAATTCTATTTTGAATGGGACTGTCACAGATAATTTCTGCTCATAAAGTACATCTAGGGACAGCTTTCAAATGGAGTTGTCACTTTTTGTTTAGCAGACAAGAGATTCACTATTGTTGTCAAAGCCTCTTTAGAAAAGCATCATTAACACGCTGGTCCACTGTCCCCAGGAAGAGAGATCATCCCTTGGCCTACTTAGAACAAGAGTGAGCAAAGCTGGGCTCCACTGGCCTCTGTATGGCTGAGAACTCTTTTGTTTAGCTAGGTCTCTGTAGCCATTGATGCTTTTATCCTCTGAGAATTAGATTTCTTTCTCCTGTGCTGTTTTCTGACTGTTGTAAATAGATTAATATATATTATCGCTCGCTGAAGGCAAGACAACCTATGCAAACAATATAGCTTTGAGCTGTCTGTTCAATCTATAGTCACTGAAAGCTAAAGAAACAACCCTAAATCTTTTCTTGATTTGCATACAGGCATTCGTGTGTATACACACATGCATGCACATGTGCACATACACCCATACTTCGCGTCCTTTATGTCTCTCATGGTTTTGCTAATTTCTTAAGAGTAGGGCCAAGACATTCATGCTTTCAAAAATTAGTAGAATAATATATTAATTTCTGTCCATTATTATAACAGTGACCTTTTCTTCTTTAGACCAGATAAGAGTCATCATATTGAACTTTATGATACTGTTTTATATATCATCTATTACATGTGATGCATTAAATTTAAAAGATGTAATAATATATATTTTAAAAGAAGGGGGATGAAATTTTTATTGATCCCTCTTATGCCTTTTCCTGTTAAGTTTTTAAGGAATAATATTTTATTCTTAAAACTTACTTGATACTTAACTCCTGGAAACAGAGGCCAATTAGGACAAAGCCAGATATCCAGAAATGATCCTCACAGCCCTCAAGCACTGTAGAACATACTTGTACCCTGGAAGTTGTCAACTGTGAGTGTGGACAGCAGGGAAAGGTGAGTGCAAGGCATCATTTCAGTCCTGGCAACTCATTTTTCTCAATAGTGACAAGGGATGTAATTGAGGACATATAACTTGGTACACAGGAGATGGTGGGGACAGGAATGAACAGAAAAACCAGTACTAACTTGTATTACAGGGAAAATGGCAACTGATGACTAAAAATAAAGACAGGTGTAGGGGCACACATCTATAGTCCCAGGGCTTCAGCAGCTGAGGCAGAAGGATTACAACGAGTTCAGGGCCAGCCTGGACTAAATAAGTAAGTTCAAATCCAATTTGGATCACATAATGAGATGCTTTCTGAAAAAAAAAAAAATTAAAACTGGGCTGGGGAGTAGCTCAGCAGCTTAAGCGCCTACCTGGCAAGCACAAGGTCATGAGTTCAATCCCCAGTATCAATAATAACAAAAATAAATAACAAAACCAAGAAGAAAGCAATACAAAAATCAAAAGCTATAGTAGCCCAGTAGAGCCAGAGCTTTGTAGTTTTACATGTGGCCGCAGTTTCTTGGAAGCTTTCAAAACTGAGCTCTGAATTGGAAAATCTCTTGTGATAAATTTGCCACTGTGTATTTGACATGTCATTGTCCACTGTGCTATGCCGTGATCACTTTCAACTGTTAGACCTCCGCACCCCTCCTCCTCCCATTCATAAACTTAGCACACTGCCCACTCCAGTTGTCTGCCTTTCAAACCACAGGGTTGTCATGGATCAGTATGACAAATACAAACTTAAAATTTTAGTTATGATTCAGACAACCAACAAGTAATGAGATTCTGTGTTATGGTAGCTGTCACTTCTTGTCTCAGCCCTGTTGTGTCTAAATGTTAGCTCTCTTATTAAGCTCCATTAAAGAATGTTACAATACCAAATTGTTTATATGCTCCTGGTTTTCTGCTGCCTGGCAGTAGGGCACATTTCACTCATTAATGTGGGTGATATCTCACATTGTTACAAAAAGCTGAAATAAAAATCAGCAGGACAGTAGCGTGTACCAGCCGAAATGCTTTTTCCCTATATAATTCCCAATAGAAGGTTTAATCAATTTTTCTCTAAATTTGAGACTCACCCCATCGTTATGAGTGAGAAATCCCTTTTTTCTTTGTTAAATTTAAAGGACTGTCATGCATACTGTCACATTATACATTTGTAAACTTAACCTTTAGCTTCACTTGTGTTTCCCATTAAATAGCTTTCATGTAATGGTAAAGTTATAGCAATTTATATGTGTATCTTTCCTTATGGGTTAAAAAATCCCTTTCCCTAATGTTCCCATTTTGGGTGCCCCTGGCAATAGGGGAAACTTAGTAATAAAGGAAAATAATAAGACTGGATCAAATAAAACCTTCCACAAAACCTTTAGTCAACACACACATGAGGTCTCTGCCTTAGTTTGCTTAGTTCTACTTCTAATGATATGTACTTTCCTAACAGAGTTTTGTTTATTAAAAATAAATATACTTTTATTTTCTTAATTTTTCATTTTTCTTTTATTTTTTTTCTTTTTTGTATTTTAGGGAAGGATGTACAGGGTGTTCAGGGTCTCACAGGTGCTGGCCACAATGCCCAGGCTCAATTGCTGTCTCAGTGCTCCCCAGGGACAGGGTCAGCACTGCAGTCCCGAACATCAAACCCCAGAGCTATGTGCCTACTTGCAGGCACTTTAATCCACTTAGCATTTGGCCAGCCCTCAATTTTCCTTGAGTACTTTAAATTAAATTACCAAAATGTTAAAAGAGAAAAAGATATCACCAATTATTTCACAATTTAAAAGTTAGCCACTACTAATATTTTAGAATATTTTCATCTAGTTTTTGTTTCTATCTCTCATTTTTCAATGTTTATTACTATAAATGAAATATACCACTTAGATGTATGTATAGTCCTAACACACAAGTAATATTTAGAAAGTTTGATATGTTTCCTGATTACTATTGAACTGTGATTTTTCTTGTGCTCATTAACCTCCTTGAAGCTATCACTTGTGCAGCTATACCCTACTGCATGTGACCCTTCCTGGGCCCTTGGGTGTTTCCAAGTTTGTGGAGATCCATGTTACTCCTGATAGACACCTCTGTAGAAGGTTTTCCCACCTAGCTTGGGTTATCTCCTCAATAGTTCTAAAATAGAAATATTGCATCAAGCCTTGAAGCATATTGCCAACAATTCCCTTTAAACAATTGAAAGAAATGATGCTTCTACCTGCAGCACCCAAAAGAGCTCATTTTCACCCCATTCCCCAAATATTGAGAGTATTATCACTCTTCCCCCCTTAAGTCATGCATATCCTAAATTATACTGGCTTACCTTTTGCTTCAGCCTAGGTGCATTATGAGAAAGAACAGGTTTTGAAATCATCTTCTGCTTCCTCCTGCAGCATATCTATGTGTATTTATCAAGGCATATTTGGATATGGGTTTAATAATCCTCTTGAGAAAAGAATGAATGATTGCGCACCTGGGCCTTTCATGCACTGAACCAAGCTGTATCTATTGGATCTTGTTTAATTGACTCACCCTTCCCCTTAATAGAATAGCATCCTTTTCAATACACACTATTGAAAACTAAGACCTTCACAGTGACTAGAAAAAGAAATGTCACTTCAGGGTCTGGACATTGCTATGACAACCCAGGCTCTATCTGTTGCCATTCCCATCAGCATGTGTTGCAGAGGAAAGCCCTCTGCAGTGTTTAATCTGTGAATTTTAATATTAAATACATATTTGACATTGAAAACTCACACCTTATTTGCTATTGTGAGGCATAGGTGACACACAGTTAAGTTGGTCTCTTTTTTATAGTCCATTTCTGAAATGAAACTATAAATTTTGAAGCTGGACCTCATCATTGTGGAGAGAAAAGCTTTTCAAGCCTATTGTTGAAATATAATGTTTTATAGAATTTATGAGGTCCAGAATCAGGAAGATCATTTGCCAAGCACTTAAGGCTGGTTTTGCTGCCCTTTGCTTTTCTTCCCCCCGCAAATACAGAGAGGGAGGGCAAAACCATTAGAAAAGAAAAATTATGAAGAGTGTAGCAGATCAATACAAATATCAGTCCAAGAGGAAGACAAGGCTTTAAGCATTTTGTGTGAATAGCATCAAGTACACAAATCTGCTTTTTGGTGATAGACATATTGTCAGCTTCTGAAAATAAAGTGGGTATCATATTTGTCTTAACAGTCCAAAGCCTACGATTGGGAGCAGCACTTTGAATTTACACTTATAATCCAAGTCCTCACCACTGTGCTTCCATGATTCTTTTTGAAGTTCTATGATATGACAAGCTCTGTGATTTGGTCATATTCCATTTAGCTTGTTTTATTGCTGTTAATTTTACAGAGAAAAATAGATTCTCTGAAACTTATGATCACAGTAGCTGTCAAGTGGTTGAAAATGAAGAAAACCACCAGACAGTGTCAGATTTATTAAATGCTCTAGAAGTACCAAATTAATGCAGTTCTTTGTCTTTGAAAGGTTCAGTGTCCACAAGCTGGAGTTATCCTAATGGACAAGCAGGGGAAGGAACAATTGTCAACTAGCTATCGCTTTTAGCCAGCTGACGTGGTGTTGGAACCGAGCTGGGTGAGCCACCAGAGCTCCTAGGCAGACCTCCAATTAGTTCATTTGGACTGCAAATGACTTAATTTAACATTTTTCTAACAAATGTATTAGGTAGAATGGTGAAGTTTTCTTTTTAATTTTTTTTTCTTGAAAGAATCACTAGTGTAAAACCATATTAAGTGGGCTTCTCACTCCATTTATTTTCAATCACAATCTTTAATGCATGAATTTCTGAGTAGCCTATTACTCTTCCAAGCCCTAAACTGTGGCAGAGAATGTGGAATAGAAAGTTCTTTTGCTATATCTACTGGGCTTCTGTTGAGCTTAAAAGTGCTTTGTATGCACAGTGTTCTCCTATACGGAATGACCTTGCCTGTGGTCCTCCTCCTTTTTTTCTTTTCTTTCTTTCTTTCTTTCTTTCTTTTTTTAGCAAGAATGAATTTTGTGCTATCTGCTTATTAGAGGTACAGTGTGCAAAAGTAAAGTTTTGGTTCACATGTGCACCAGTTCCAGCTCTTTATGAGACACAGGTGTCATTTATCAAATTTATTGACAATAATTTCACCAGCTAAAAAGTCTATCTCCTAATTATGCAAAAATTTTTTCTCAAAAATATAAGTATTTTACTTTGTATATTCTGATGATATGATGAACACATCTGTTGCTTGTCTGTGGCAATTGTGTCTTCCCAGTTCTTTATCTCTGTGGGTGGAGTTCACATTGGTTCTGAGTGAAAATAACATTTCAAAGAAAATTCAGTAACTGCATCTGGCTTTGTGCTTGTTCAACTTCCGGTTTCAAGTTTTGTTATGAAGCCTGTTATAGGACTTCATACTGGACTCTGCAAACATTTACTTTTCTATTTGCACAGCATTTTCTCCTATATATAAGGAACACACTGTGGGTTACTACATAGTTATCTAAAATGTTTTATGAGTGGATAAGCACACCAACTCTGAGTCTGGCTTGTTTATTTTTATAGCAAGCCTGTGAATATTCTCTTTGGTACAGAGCAGAAGATGTGTATGGAAGCTTTGCTCCTGAATTTTTCATAGCTCCTCTCTCTCTGCCATTCTAGCTGCTGTCTCACACAAAATTTAAGTCATACCTCAACTTTACAAATTCTTTTTTAATGTGCAGTTGCCCTGAAGTGTGCAGTTGTAGAATACATCTAAATGTCTCCTGTAAAGAAATTGGAAGCATTGGTTTTAACGAAAGCAGTAAAGTGGCTATAACAAGAAGCATTCTAGAAGCAAGTGGATGTCCTTCCTTGTTGTAGAACTCCTGCTCTGTAAAAGGGGAAAAAAGAAACAGTGCATGACTATAGTATTTTCTCTTGTTCTTATGTCTAGGGAAGAAAACAGAATGAATTCATTTTTATAGTCCCTAAGATTTCAGTGCAGACTATAGTATGGCAAACAATATCCGGCTTATCACCCTGAGTTACCATTGCCAAGCTAGGAGTGCATTTGCAGGAAGGTGAGAGTGTTTATGACACAGATAAGAAGGAAAATCACATGCACAAGTGATTCTTGTGTTTTCTGAGGGGAATTCCACAATTTTCTCCCTGGGTCTTGGCACAAAGACCATACATTTATATGCAGCAGGCACTCACTAAATTTCTTTTGTTGGTGATTGATTTCTCTTCTGTATCATGAATATCCTAAGCCAGAACCAGTATTAGAGAAGAGGACTACACAGAAAGGAGAGATTGAGTATGGAAGTCCCACTCCTCCTACCCAGGACTCACCAGGAGTTCAAGCTGCTCTCTTGCTATAGCTGTGCCTTCTTTCATAACTGGTCAATGCACCCTACCTCACATACACTTCAATGTCTTCCCAAGATAGACACCCAGGCCACTTGTCTCTTGATGGAGATCAGAACCTGTAACTGGAAACTCAGGTTAATTTTGTACATCCATCCAGAGGCTATGGGTAGGTACCGCAGGCTTCCCAGTCTGTCCTGTCTGTGGTGTTATTGGACTCCTTCCTCCCTTGTCCTTAAATGCCTTTACTAGACTTAGTCAGTGTCTCCTAAAAAATATTATCCAGAGAGCTTCAAAATGTGAGTTGTTGGGTTCTCAATTAACCCAGAAAATTAAGTTGAGTGAGTTTTCATGGCTTTCTGAATCCTCTGCCAGACTGACTTCCTAGGCAGTGAGCATATGCTGTCCCTAACATCATAGCTCATTTTCCCTTGCCCAGAGCTGGACTTGACTAAATAATAAGGAAAATGCTTTTGATTTTACTGCATAGGCAATGTAATATTTCCACTTGGCAGTTCTTTCCTTTTCCCTGCCCAAGATTTTAGCTACCTCTGCAGAGTACTAGAAAGTGATATGCTTATTAGAAAACTGTATTAATCAGAGTAGAGTGCTATTTGGCAGTTAGAATCTAATGAGGAAGAGGAGCTAAATTTAATTCAAAACTAAAGGTCAGCACATGGTGCTGGCCTACCTTCTTTATTCCTTGAGCTTGGATATTCAGAGTTTCCAGTTAATTTCATCTAGAACTGTGCATGCTATATTTAGTATGAAATGGCATAGAAAAGGTTTCCAATAACACTATTTCAGCACACATCTCTTCCATGAGCATTAATAAGCAAAGCATATTACTGCTTGGCGAGACAATTCTTATGGGAGCCAATGGCACCAGGATGCTAGAGCAACTGCAGGCTGAAAACAGAAGGACACGAACATTCACAGTGGAGAGAGCAAACTTCAAAAGCTTACTGAAATGTCTTTAAACAGCGAAATATCTGTATGATACATGGAAATGGCAGGATAGCTTGTGCTATATACATCAGGCATGTAGTTTAGGCACTGCAGAAAGAAAAATTGAAAAGTGTTCAGTGGGCAGACAGTAGGTGTGAAGTGACTGTGACCCTGTTCTGTCCTATGGACCCCGTGCAGCCTGAACTTCTCTTCCCTACACAGAGATAGCACAGTCATCTCGCCACTCTGCCTGTGCTTCTCAGGCTCTGCACATTTTCTCGTGTGGCTTTATTTCAAAAAAAAATTTTTTTGTCTTTTTGAGACAGGGCCTCACTATGTAATTCAGGCTGGCCTTCGAATCACTTTTGTAGCCCAGGCTGGTCCTGAACTCACACCAATCCTCCTGCCTCAGCCTCCTAAGTGCTGCAATTACAGGCCTGCGCCACCATGCCCGGCTTATTTCCAATTCTGAAAAAAAAAAAAAAAACACATGAATTGAACCCATCCTAGGGGAAGATACTTTGCCAAGTTCCACAGAAGGCACAAGAATAATTAAAGCTGTATCACTTATTCATTCCTGAGGTTTAGATCAAATTTGACAGTGTGTGTAAGACAAATGAATGATCACACTGCCACAGAGAAGAAGAGAAAAGCCATAGTACAAAGTACACTGGGAACACTAGGGTAGAAAAAGTGACTTCTACCAGGAAGGGTTTTGGAGGCAGCCTGTGCTTGGAACACAATGTGTCTGAATTATTTTAATCTACTTCTCACCATCATCTGTTTGGCCACCATCTCAGGCCATTCACCATCACATTTCACTTGTGCTTACAGAAAAATCAGAGTTATATTAGATCGTATCACTTCCTCATGTAAAATCTGTGGTCAGTTCATTTCCCTTTCAAGTGCGGGGCCACACGTTCCTGCTCTTGTGTATTAGACCTTGTGTTTTGCCACTCTCTCCAGTAAGCATTAATCACCAGCGACACTCCTTCAGTTTCTTGTATTCATTGTCTTCACTCTTTCGTTAGATTGTTGGCTTTAGTTGTTGGCTGTCTCTAGAATATTCTTCATGAAGATATTTTCAGATGAATTCCTCTTAATTCAGACTTAGCTTGAAAGAGAGAGGCTATTCTTGACTATTCAAACTAAAGAGACCACCCAGTGTCTTATCATGAAGTTATATGATAGGTCTCCAGTAGTACTGATAGCTGCTTGATATGTTTTTCTATTGGTTTACATGTTATCCGCCCCCTTCTCCCTGGACCTTGTGGTTCAGGATTGCATGAAATAGATAGTGTATCACCAAACTTATACTTGCCAGTAAGCAGGAGCCACTTAATGAATATGTGCTGAATGAATGTAAGGCTGCTAAAGAATTTCAGAGTCATTCCTTTATGCCAGGCCCTGATACTGGAAATAGCTATCAGGAGAAGCTAGTAGATCCCTACCCTTGATGCCCTTTTTCCCGTGAGGTGGCAAAGATAGGCAAAAAGTAAGTTATGACGATGCATTCAGAAAGTATTATTCCCAGAAAAGAAGCCAGAAGGCTACCTGGGAAGGGTGAGATAGCCAGAGAAGTGCCCTCTGATAGGAAGAACTGGCCTTGAGAAACATATTGCAGGAAGAATAATAATTTCACATGGCCAGGGCTGAGATGGAGCATGGAGCAAGCTGCGGATGAAACTGAGGTTAAGTTTGGGATGCGAGCAAGCAGCACCTGCCACAGGGCTGCGCTGCATGAGGTGGGCAGCTGGGGCGTGGTCTCAGTGGACAGGGAGCTCTGCGCATTTATGTAAACTCGTTCACCCCATACATTTTTCAAATGTGCAGTGAAGAAATGTGGCAAAAACTCCAACTTTGCATCCTGATCTTCTAGAACTTCTGTAAATTACCTGGCACAGTAGGAGCACAAGAAGCTGCTGATGTTACAGACCGAGTATTGCTGTATTCCCCAAGCTGGCCTTGAAGTCCTAGGCTCCAGAGATCCTCCTTCCTCAGCTGCCTGAGTATCTGGTACTATAGATTATAAGTGCCCAGAATTCTCCTAGATCCTGGGTCTTAAGTTGGCATCATCTCAGCTGAAGGAAAGGAGCAAGATCATGGCTGTGATCTAGCAGATTCCCCCTGGAATTTAACAGGAACCGAGAGTGATGGCCCAGGGAGAAAGGGTCCAGAGTAGGGAAATAAAGGAAGTGTCACACACTACCCTGGGGCATATGGACAGCACCAGGAATTTGTACTTTATTGGGTCCAAGCACGGTGTTAGTTAGATTCTTGGAAGGAGGACCTGAGGGAGCAGGCCTGTCTCCTAGCCCTTGTCTAAACTTAAGAATGGGCCAAAATGCAGGACCAAAGACAGGGAGAGCAGATTGACAAACGTTGGGTCAAGTCAGTGAGTAATTCCAAGGGATTAAGGAGCTGGGAACCCCTGTGCAGTGCGGAGCACAGAACCAGATAATGCAGAGCATGGACCCACACTGGAGAAAGTACCCTGCCCATGTACTGGTCTCAAGAGGAGTCAGCAAATTTCAAAGAATCAAAATGATATGAGATATATGTTTATTTTAAAGTAATTGGGCAATAAAAAACTGTAACAAACTCATATATTTGAAAACTAAACAGTAGCCTTCTAAAATAAACAGCAATGGAAAATAATAGGAACTAAAATGAATAAACAGCAGTGGTTGTGCTACAGCTACATCAGGGTGGAGAGCTTGGTTTCGAACCTTTCAGACGCATGTGTGATGACATCAGAAAGTACTGCACTTGGCCTGGTGGTGGTCATCTGTCCTCTGGGGATCTTGAGAAGCTGAGGCAGGAAGGTAGCTTGAGTCCATTTCAAGGCCCATTGAGCAGAAGAGCAAGACCCTATCTCAAAATATAAATGAGCAAGATTTTTAAAAGAGAAAATTGGGTACATGACCTACACACAAAAGCAGTTCCACTGAGCCAGACTCCAAGATATTCTGATCAAAGGGAAAAGAAAAGACTTAGATTACACATGTGGAGAATGGCAGACATGTTGTCATTACAAATTACACAGGTATTTAAAGGCAGACCATGTAGATAAAATGAGCCAACTCCCTGAATGCACACCTCACAAGAAATGTGCCCTCAATGGCCCTATATCTAGTACAGAAATGGAGATTGTGACTAGTAGCCCTCCTAGGAAACTCTTGTCATAGAAAGATGAATTTAATAATATGAGGTTTCATGACATGAGCTGAATTTTCTTTGCAAGTCATATCCTAGAGACTGCTAAAACTAGATCATGCTTGAATCTTAGCAGAGCAGTAAGTCTTTTCTCTCTTAAACTCTGAGGATGAACTACTTACCTGCAGTGGCATCAGTCAAACCAGTCTGGTAAAATAAGCAGTCGTTCTGTAAAGCCTGTGCAGAGAGTACTCCATCCACATCTGCCTTCCATCTGTCAGTCTTCCTCAGCCATAGTTTTTCAATGTAAACCTGCTTCCTCCTTTCCTCCACCAAGTTGCCATAATGGCTCTCCAACTTTCAAAGGTACCCCAAACAATGTGAAGCCCATTTCACCTGTCTTTGAACTTAAACCAAGAGGGTCAGAGACTTGCAACTTTCATCCTTGGGAAGGCAGTATGGCTTCACAATGTTACCTCCCTTGCAGGTTCTGGCTTTCAGAGGGTTCAGCTTCTTTTTGCAGTCCTTGCACAGCATCTGTCCACTAACTCTGAGCAACACAAACGTATGAACTGCCTCTGCCCCTGCACAGTGATTCTTCAGTGGTGAGGAGTACTAGTCCCACAGCACCATGAGAACAGCAGAATGTTGGAGCCAGTGATGTCACAGATGCTCCTATCCTGAACCGTTATATTTAATGACCAGAAAAGGGTATGAACTTAAAGATAAACTATTCATGGGGGAAAAAAGGGGTTGGGGAACAGTAAAATCTGGCTGGAGACCAGACTGTCCTACTCAGAGTTGAATAAGAGAAACAGGAATTGGGAAGACAGCATGGAGACTCTTGGAGTGGGAGAATTCTGGGAGCAGAGGTAGATTTTAGGAGGGCTAATCTGATGCTGAATTGGAGAGTTTGGGCTGAGAAACTAGTCACCGTGAGTTTGCTTCAGAAGACGAATGCAGTCATGGTCATGATACTAGAAGCGTTGGTTACAGCCAAATAAATGTAGAAGACATGAGAAAACACATGGCAGCAACACTCTAAAATTATGCAGTATTAATAACCCATTAGGTATTTATTGAGTTTTTCTTATATGCCAGGCATTAGTCCAATTGATTTGAGTAACTTCTCCCTTACTTCTCAAAAATAACCTTATGAGATTTACCCACATTTTCTTTGTTTTACAAAAAAGGCTACTTAACTGCTCCAAAGTGGGAAAACTTAAATTTGAAACCAGCTTCCCTGACTCTGGAGCTCATGTGCTGAATGGTGACCATTGCTTCAAGGCCTAACAAGCTTCAGGAACAAAAAAAAAAAAAAACAGGAAAAATAGGAAGTGGATGGGTAGAGGAGAGGACAGAGGACTGGTTTGCAACAGGTTGGTGGTAAAATGTGAGAATCAGCAAGGAAGGTTTCAGAGTGGCTAGCAGCTCCCTTGAGGCTAACCAGGGACTTGACTTGCGAAAAGCAGGGTCTGTTGCCAACTTGGCTGGCCTCAGGAGCTACACAGATCCTTTACTGAATGGCTAAGTGTTCCAATAAGGAACACGATAATCAAACACTAAGAATACTTAATGTGTCTGAGAAGATGAAGATGAAGAAGGAGGAGGAGGAGGAGGAGGAGGAGGAGAAGGAGGAGAAGGAGAAGGAGGAGGAGGAGGAGGAGGAGG
>PVJA010044135.1:0-16335 GCA_004027025.1 Myocastor coypus | reverse complement strand
GGAGAAAAAAAAAAAAAAAAAAAAAAAAAAAAAAAGTCCGTACAGTGGGCAGAAGATGAGCAGCATGGTAGAGTGGTCAGCCCTTCAGGGGGCTGTGCTCCGGTGCTCGGGACGAGCTCGTTGCACAGAAAGTGGGATATTAAAATGGCTAAATTAGATAGAAATTAATGTACAGCCAGGAAGTCAGCACAAAAGTACCCGAGGCATCAGAATGATGATGAGAAGAAAACTAAGGAGAGCCCGGCCTCGGGCGCAGAAGGACTGCGAGGCTTGCGAGGTGAACGGCAGCTGGAGATGATACTGGGTTAGCACCTGCTGGTCCCGTGCATCTAGAGAGGCACCAGGCACCCAGGGGAGTGACCTGAGCATCCGGACCCCGCCTCCCCAGGAATCTTTGCTCTTTCATGTACCCTTGCTACATGACTTATCTCCCTATTGGATTAGTATTAACTAAGCAGAGATGGGTTTTCCACGGCTGTTAGCGAAGCTGTATTTGGAGAAGTCTTCAAAGGACCTTTTCATACTTGATAAGAGTCCAAAGACTGTAGGCACTTGATTTCAACAAAATGACCCAATAAAGCCCAATAGTCCATAATAGTAGTGGGTTATCAGCAGAACTGGTGTCAGACGTTGTCGATGTGAGCCTTTTACAGCTCAGTATATTAATATGACTTTACTTTTTATACCTCATGGATATACTTTTCTGCTGAATGGTTGAGACCAAGTTAAAGCAAGACCTATGTATCTAAAAATGTAACTTTTGCATCTGAGAAGGTCAGTCAAATCCTCTCAGGATTTACCCTGAAACCATGCGCAGCGCCTTCTAGATCGTTTGTTAGAGTCAGGCATCTGAATGAGTCACAGCCATTGCTTGACCAAGGTATTCTCTGTGAAAAAAAGGGAGACATAAAGGATCATTTTGTGGTGAAAAAAAAATGTATATGTATATATAACGCAGTTACTATAGATACCAAGCTACTTTCTCTTAGTTCAGTGAGGACGGAGGTTTGTACTCGTATTGTTTAGGCAAGATATCATGTCTGCATCTTGTCCTCTACTACTATGAGGACAACCATATGCAATGCGTTAATTATTGTAACTGTCCTACTAACCTATTTTGAAACTGTTTCATTGTTTTTTTTTTTCTCATTAACAAAATAAAAACTAGTATTAACCAAGCCATCGCAGTTGTTCTCTTACAGGTCACTTGTAGCCTGACCTGCACTGCACTCACGGTGCAGCGTTGCTGTATAAATCACCCCTGACAGGCAGCCTCAGTGCCCACCCATTTGGGCCCCTGCTGGGAGCCCAGGGTTATTCTTTCCCCCTTTATTGGCAATAAAACTCTCTTAATTTCCTCCTTCAGTTTGCAACTTCATTCCATGAGGTGGTGAGACCACAAACCTGACCCATTTGAGATCGACTAGATCAGGACGGATATTTTACCCAGATCAGGAAGACAAGGCCACCACTCTTCCCAGCCTCATCTGTAAGGACAGCTGTGGTCCTCACAGCCTGTTTCCTGGGAGGAGGGTCGGTCCAGACAGGCCCTCTTGGATGTGGGTCTGAAAAGAAGGAAGTCATTTTGAATCTGGGAGCCACGATTCTTGTCTGGGTTCCCACCTCTCTCCTGGGTTCACGGTGGCTCTTCTTCTTGGGGGGTGCCTCTTTGACGTATCAAAGACACTTGAGGCCCTGGCAGGGAGGCTGTGTCTTGCAGTCCAGGAGCTCTTGACTCTGCCTTCCTATCATCTGGCTGAGTGACAGTGGCACAGTTCCCTCGCCTCTCTCAGCCTCAGTTATCCCATCGGTAACATAGGGACTTGTTATCTGTTTTAGACACTCTCCAAAGTGCAGGGAGAGTGACAGGCGTACAAACGACAGAACCCTGTGCCAGCCTCACACCATGGAATGAACGGCCCAATGCCCGACCCTCACAGATTTGGAGGCTCGGAGTTCCAGGCACCAAGCCCGGCTGCGCTGTGACCTGCCTGCTGCCCTGATCTGCCGAGGTCTTCTTCAGTTGTTCTTCTCACTCATAGCTGTTAATAATATGATCTGTGTGGAAGTTTAATCTAGAGACAAATGAAAGGTAGCACACATCAAGGAGTGGGGACAAGACCCGACCGTAGGAGCTCCATAAATATGGCTTGCTTCTGGGACCCAAAGGGCTGTGTGGGCAGAGCCCGTCTGAGCCCCACAACTTTAAGACTTGCTGTGGAGCCAGGACTTGGCTGGACCACATTCTTCCACAGTGACTTTCTGTCCAGGAACTCTGTTTTGTCCACACCCCACTTGGAGGGCAGGGGAAGAAAGATCAGCTCCAGCAGAGGATCCTGGCTGGCTGGAAAAGCCTGCAAGTCACCCCAGGTCAGCAGGTAAGAACAGCGGAGTTCGGTACCGCATGCTATTTGAGCCTTGGCTTTTAACCCAGAATGATTTTGTACTGTAGTTTCAGCACTGAGCAACCTCTGCAGGCTGGGCTACCCTCCCCTGGAGGTTGAGGGAGGACTCCACCTCCTCCCAGCTCTGCAGGTTGGCTCAGCTCACCCAACCTCAGGCCTGGGGCCTAGCTGGGAGCTGCTCCACCTCTCACCCCTCTGGAAACAACCTGGCACTTTGACCCAGCAATTTCCATTACTGGTGTGATTTTCCAGCTCCCCAGGGGAAGAAGGCGCTGAGAGCATCTTAGTGAGACCCCTTCTCAAAATAAATACCGGAACGTTGCTCAGGGAGAAGACCCCTAGTTCAATTCCTAGTATTACAAAAAGGAGAGAGGAATTTCTAGCTCCATATCAGAAGTAAGAGATGGCCATCCACATGGAAGAACACTTTCCAGAAAGACTGCTGGTATGTGGCCAGGCTGGGACGACGAGCCAGAATGTCTCACTCAGAGTTTTGCTTTGCTTTGCTTTGCTTTCCCTTTTCCAACTGTAACTTCGTCCATGCTATCTTGCACAACTCCAGATGTTCTGCGTCCCCAGAGGTCCCCTTCGGCTCGCCTGAACCTGTAACAGCCCCAGTCCTCTCTCAGCCTCTTCTTCCCTTGGTAGCTTTCATCTCCACAGCGTGGTTGAAGAAGATGTGATTTGATCAAAATAATATGCTGTAAAGACTCGGTGACTAATCCTTACCAACTCAAGAGGTTTTGAAAGAAGAGGTTGGATTACTCTAATCATATCCCATTATGGCAAATTTCAGGCACTTAATAACACCAGATCCTATAGCAAGGGCCAGAGCGAGGCACAGCCTCACTGCTAATTGGCCAGTGATGCTAGCTGGCTTCTTCAACCTGAGCATCAGTCGTTTCATGTAAGAAACGAGTTCTTTGACCCTGTGCTTCAGGAGGCCCCTCTAGCTCCAGGCTTCTGGAACCTTCTAAAATGAAGCAAATGTTTTTGAACTCTCCAGAGGTTCTGTTTCTCCCCCTCCTCTTCTGTGGGTAACGATACCACTGGACTTGGAGTCAGAAGCCACAGGCGATACAGATCAGCCTCCCCGACATCCCTTAGCAACTCCCCATGGGGGAGCTCTGCCCTCCTGGGAAGCCTCTAAGTATTCTCCTACGTTCTTTGGTTCCTGGAGAATGCCCCTTTCCTCTGCACTGGGGTCCAAAACGTTTTCCAGCTCAGTCTGGAGCCTTTGTCTCCACATTGCCTCTTACGGAGCCAACTCCCAGGCCCCCCGACTGGGGAGAAGGCAGCAGGTCTGCAGGTCTAGTGCTCCTTCAGCTTGACAGCCACGAATGAGCCCTGGAGATGAGGAAATCAGGCTGGAAGAAGAAGAACAAACCCTCTGAAGTGGTGAAGAGGAAAGACAAATTAGTATTTCAATCTTGCCGCCGCCTGCCTGCATATGTGGACACCAGCCAGGGGCTAATGAGCACAATTTAGTACTCTCCAGACATCCCGGGAGCTGCTTCCACTGTAGGTGCATGTGTGCAGGTCTCTGTGCCGCACTGGGAGTGTGGATCACGTGTGCCGCCGGATCAGTCCGGGTTCTGGCTTTAGTGGCAAAAATCTAAAACCAATTCTGCTTAACTTCATTTTAAAAACTATGCATGAGTGCATATTTGTGTGTGTGTGTGTGTGTGTGTGTGTGTGAGATGTATGTTAGGATTTATTGGAAGGATCCTAGGGTTGTTCAGAGAAATGAAACAAAAAACATCTAAGATACCCGGGGCAAGAGTGTGGGACTTAGTGGAATCTTTGGTTAGATTTCATCTTTGTATATTGAAGTCATTCTGGGTTTTTCAAACTCAGCCCAGTGAATGCAGGGAAGTGGCTCTGCAGGCGACGCGCTAAGCAGGAATCAGTGTGACAATGGCAGGAAGGCTGTCTCTGCCAGGGCTCAGTGGAAACAGAGAGGAGTGGTGTTCAAATTACCAAGCGGGATCCCGGTACCGGAGGTAGAGTCGGGTGCCAGGAAGGGGCCTGAGAGGTTTATTCTCGTGGTTGCAGAAGCCACTGCTGAAGACCCCAGAAGAACTGCAAAGCTGGGCGAAGTACCTGTATCCATAACTCCTCCTCTTAGCCCCATCTTCTGCAGGCGGCAGTGCATCCTGGCGTCTGACCTGCCCAGAAGACAGTGGCAAGGCAGAGGGGATGTGTGCTTCCTGCACTGCCCTGTAGAGCACAGGGGCGGGGCTGAGCAGGGCAGGTCCAGAACCACTTAGAAACTTCCGACCCCACTGCTCTGGAACATCGCCCCCTCCGTGACGCAGCTTGGCAGTCTACATAGTCCCTGGCTATTGTCTTCAAAGTTCAAGTTCCCAGCAAGAGGGTGTGGGGCCCCCACTTAGGTGTGACCAAGGCACAGGATCTGTAAGGAAATGATCAGTGTGTTGTCTCATCCTGGGTCCTGGGTGATGGCTTTAATGTTCAGTTTTCCCAGGACCCGGAAGCTCAACATCACACAATTTCTCACACATTGTATGATAGTTAAGACCTTCTCCAAGTCACACAAAACTGGGTTCAAGACCCATTTTGTTGCTCTTTGGTTGGGAGATCTTGGGCAGAGTTTGATCTCGTGTTTCCATCTATATAAAGGGGAAGACCATGTTTACTTCATGGTAGCCATAGAAAGATCCCATGAAAACACACAAATGTTGATGCGCCCATGCACACGTCTCTGATACAGCTGATATCAGAAGATGGCTTTCCAATGACGAGTACCAAGGCTTACTTACAAGTCATGACCCAGTTCCAGGAAGGCTTTGCCCTGTCAGTAGAGCTTTCCTGCCTCATCGTATAAGTCTGCCCTGGTGCGAAGGGCAGAGTGACCAGCACAACTCAAACACAAGATGGGATTAATATCTAACACACACATCTAATACTGGGGTGGGACAGGGGTGTCATGCTAGATTTTGGAGAAGAAAACTTCTACTCCTTTCCGTATAAAGAGGACAGATAAGTAGGTGCTTTATTAATGCATGTCAAGTTTATCTTCAGTATGAAGTGTTATGGGGAAATGATAATGAAGAGAAACTCATGAAAGTCTACTTAGGCAACATCGGCACTACCTCCTGTGCTTTCTCTCTGGAAAATCTGCTATCGTCAGGTAGAGAGTTTCCCACTGGGCTGGGAGTTTGCGGGGGACATGAAGCTTCTGTCTGCCATAAGCCAGTGAGGTGCAGTAGGTGTGGGGTAGGCTGTGGACGCAGAAAGGAGTCACGGAGACTCCAGGCTCCGTTCCTTCCCAGCACCACTGCCTGGGGAAGCTACTTTCCCCTTTCCTGTTTGGTCCTTTTAACAGAATGGAAGGTTGTGCTGTTTCTCTTTACAGGAGTTTGGGGAAGGAGGATAGCAACGTCTGTGCGGTTTGCACTTAGCGTGCTTCGCTGATGCCCTGGTGGTGCTGGCCTATCTGGAATGTCCTGCTGAAAGCTAGTGCTTCTATTTCCTTACTAACGTCCACATCACACCCTGTTTTCATTCGCCTCTTCCATTTTCACACTTGCCCCAAGTCCTTAGATTTGGCCTTCACCCTACGATGGGCCCCAGCTTGGGGGCCTGCCCACCCCACTGAGCGCAGCTAACCTTGTCTGTAACCTACCCTACCCTCAGCCATATCAAAGCCATCACCCTATGCAGGAATTATGGGAAGTCTTGCCAACTAACATCCTCCCTTCAGACCCCCCAAGGGGAGGCTTGGGCCAGTCCCTGTATAGCCTCTTCTTATGCAAATTGGTGCTGCAGGCCTGTTCAGTGGCCTATGCTCAGTATGTGGCTCTTTTGCAAATGACTGTACTTTGCCTTAATTTAAGATTCTAGCCTACAGTGCCAGCTACGATCCCCCTCGGATTGATGTCTTTCATGCACTCATTCATTTGTTTAGTGGCTCATCCGACATCAGTCACTTTCTTTTGCTTCCCTAAGACTGACATTTCAAAGTGCCATGAACGAGGGTCTTGTAAGGACGGCGGTGTGTTAGCTCACAGCTCTGGAAGTGGGGCATCTCATAGCAGATGTGCACAGGACGCGCTCCCTGCTCCTGACTTCCTCCCACCAACTGGTGCTTGCTGGGAATTCCTTGCGCTGGTCGACTTGTACATAGATAATCCTCGTGTACCAAGCTGGCCCTCCGTGTCCGTGGCCCCGTCCTCTGCATATGGAACTGTGGACTAAAAATATTGAAAAACTGACGCCTGTATTGAATGTATAGAGACTAGTTGTACTTGTCATTCTCTAAACAATACTGTATAACAAGGATTTCCATAGCAATTCCATCTAAGTATTGCAAGTCATACAGCGATGACGTAAAGTACACAGAGGGTGGAGATAGGTAACTACACACAGTGCACCATGTGTTACACATGCATGGTCTTGAGAGCACACATAGACTGTGGCGTGCAGGGAGCTCCTAGAAGTGGTCCCCAGGGATACACCATTGGGTACAACAGTGTATACCAGGGTCTTCACCTGGTGTTCTTCCTGGGGGCCTGTCTCTGCAGATGGTGTTCTCCCCTTTGTGTCTGTATTCAAATTTACATCATTTAAAAAGATTTTTCATCACTGGATCAGAATCCACTCAGTCTATTACCTTATCGGATCTTGATTATGCCTGCCAAGCCCCTATTGCAAAAAAAAAAAAAAAAAAAAAAAAAAATGATCGTGTTCACAGATATGGCAGGTAGGACTTGAACACATGTGCTAGGTAACACAGCACAACCCAGAGCCCCTGCTGCTGTGTGCTAGGCCTTGCCTGTCAGTCCTGATGTTG
Organism: Myocastor coypus; assembly: GCA_004027025.1. Taxonomy (NCBI): domain Eukaryota; kingdom Metazoa; phylum Chordata; class Mammalia; order Rodentia; family Myocastoridae; genus Myocastor; species Myocastor coypus. The sequence continues at coordinate 9,114 of PVJA010044135.1, read as the reverse complement.
GCTCCAGGAGGCCACAGCCCAAGGGGCCTGGGACTATGGCAGCAGGCTGTGTCTGGTTCCTTGTTTCTGCCTGGTCATCATTCTCAGGCACCGCGGCTTGAATCTCTGCCTCTCTCTTCCCTCTAGAGCTAAACCTTCTCATTTTTAGTACATATGCCTTTTAATCACTATACTTTCTATGTCTAATCTCCAGGAAACAGAAAGCTTTGCTCAGTGGCATATCTGAGCCAACATCTGCCAGGGCCAAGCCAAGCCACTGGCTCGGGATTTAACAAGAAGAAATGGAGAAAGGAATTAAATTAGAAGAAATAAGAATAATCACTTGTCTCCTGTTCTCTTGAGGAAAAAAACTAAATAAATTAATTTTAAGGTAAGCCTCACAACCAACACAATAATCTAAACCCTCCACTCAGTTTTCTTGCTGGAAATCAGAGGGTTCAACAGCTCCCCAGAGACGCATGCTATGGCTGCCAGAATCTTGGTGCACAGGGCCGCCCAGCGACTACTTTGGCCTTAGCAGTCACGGGGCTTCAGGCGCCAGCACACTGCCTCTCTCAGAGTGAGAGTCCACCACCGAAGCGGCGATGTTCCAATCAAACTTTATTTAGGAAACAGGCAAAGGGCTGGCTATGGCACGTAGACGGGAGCTTGCCAGTCCCTGGGTTGTGGCAGGGAATCCCAAAGGCTGAACACGGAAGCCAGAGCGAGCTTTGGGTGTCTCCAGTAGCACACAGTTGCAGCGTCTCTGCGCACCGGCAGCAGCTTGCACGGGCCTCTTGCTGGGGCCTCCCTCCTCGACCTCGCCATCATTGTACTGTCTCATCCCCGCTGTCCTCGGTCTGACAGCTGCTGTCCGTTTGTCCCTGGGCATCATAACACCTCATCAAGGCTGTTGCACTCAGTAGCCTTTGGAGTAGGTATTTGTACCCAAACATCCTTTTTTCTGGACCTTTAAATTCTTATGATTCTTTTTTGAAAATGTGGCTTTAATTCATCTTCTTCTCAGGACACTCTTTCCTTGTGGGATGTTGGCCTCAGACCGAATCAGCAGGCAAAAGCCTACAGCCCCCATACTACCTAGACATCTCATCTAGGATGACTGGGTCCCCTAAGGCAAGCTCCTCACCTTTGCGGTGGGATACAGTGCTTTTCATGAGTTCATGAGGCTGTAGAGAAGAGGGAAGGAAAGCCATTTGGGTGATGGAGCCAGGCACATAGAGGTCCCTGGGTAAGGGATTAAGTCACATCTTGGCATTCTAGAGGGAAGGATCAGGATGGAGGTGGGAGGGTGTGATTCACTGAGTGTGTCTGACCACCGAGCCTTGAGTTGAGTCCAGCCTGGTGTGTACAAAGGGCTGTCACAGTTGTGGCACAGAAGTAGAGGTGCTGGAGCTGGGATGTAAAATGTCATCCAAGAGCCTATGTGATAAAGAGGGCCATTGTTGGGAGGGTGTAGAACCCGTAGGAAGTGAGCCTAGTAGGAAGCCTTTGGTCAAGAGAACAGTCACTCGCAGGGGAAAGGGGCGCTCCAGCACCCTCCTCGTCCTCCTTTCTCCTCCTGTCCATGGGATAAGCATTTTGCTTTCCCCAACATACTTCCTGCTCACCTCAGGGCCTGCGATCAGGGAGCAGACCCTTCGAGCTCTGAGCCACAATAAGCCTCCAAAAGGAGTGTCTTCAGCATTGTTAGAGCGATGGGAAGCAAAGTTATTGTTAAAGCTCCCACAGGGGAAAAGGCCAGGCGTGGGAGCAGCCCACGTGGGTCTGGCTGTGCCCCCCTGTCTGTCTTCGTTGAGGCCACCATGTCAGCAGAGCATCAGGGACCAGTCAGTGCAGAGGCTGCCTCTGGGCCTTGTGGATATGGCAAATCCCAGCCTGGGTGTGGAATATGTTTTCTCAGTTATGCTAATGCCGTTCTTTCTGCATTCTGTTTGCAAGATAAGCTTGATGAGAAGCATGGCCTTAGAGGTAAGAAAAAGCTAGCGCAGGGGTGGTGAGCACATGCCACTGCAGAATAGTTGCTACCATGAAAGCTCTAAGAAGTGTACCATCACTGAGCTAGAGTTCCCCACACTCCTTATCCACAAAGACCCGAAACCACTGGGCTTGCTTTACTTAAAAATATCAAACTTCTTCGCCTCCTCCTCTGTTAAAACAGAGGCCTTTTCAGTGAAGGTAGAGGATCACACTTCTTTCCTAATTCTAAGGCACCATGCATGGACAGCCTGACTGGCAGGGAGAGACTTAGTCACCTTCAGAAGGCCTGTGGTCCTCTGCTGCAGAAGGCCTGGCTCACGGTGCCACAGGGCCTCTGACCACTGCTGACGCTGATGACAGAGGACTTATGGAGCAGTCTGGTCCCTGCAGCCCCCGGCACCACCGCCTGCGCCTGCCACAGGACCCCTTTGTGTTCTGGTCCCCTCTCAAGTTCTGAAGCCTGATGTGTCACCAGTCTCTGAGTCACATCCATGGTGAGTGGAGAATGTTCGTTGGACACAGCTCCCAGTGCTCTTCATGTTTGATGCTTCCTTATTTGCAGAGGGAGGTCAAAGATGAAGCAATGCCTCTTCTACTTTGCAGATAATGTCCACAATCCTGGGCCACAGAATTCTAGATACCACATGAATATGGTAGGATTTACGGCGCTGTTGGTGGCTGTCCACCCATTCACCTGTTCCCCAAGCTCATTCTGTGCCGGTCTGCCATACTCGGGGCCACATTGGTCTTAGCAGTGTCCCAAGTATGGCGGCCATTTCTGCTCCCCTCAACACATCACCATCAAAGCACAGTCAAGTTCTGCGACAAATCAGCTGAACCTAATCTCTGTGGCAGTGTCATGACAGAGGCAGGAAAAGCCTCTGTGATCCCAGACATTGTTGTATTTCCTACATCACTAGAAACTGTCTGTGATCCTCACCTTGTTCTTTCCCGGAAAACAATGCAGCGCAATCCTAAAGTCAGGGACCACAGGCTCCACCCTGAACTGTTTTCATCTGCTCTAGACAGGTACCGAGGCTGGAGGTAAGTCGCTGTCAAGGTTACGGCTTGACTGACAACACAGTAGTCTAGGGGCGTCCCCTCTAGGGTTCACGTGGTGTCCACAGAGGGTTCCGTGTGAGCAGAATAGCAACCTGATAGTGCTGTCCCCTGACCTCACAGTTAGACTCTTAAGGAGCTGCTTGCTCCCCTTGGCCCTTCAATTGGCAGGGCTCTTATTTGTTGTTTACCTGTGGCGGGATCACAATTTTATTTTGAAGCTTTCATTTCCCCTCCCCAGCTGTGACAGCACCTCTTTCTCCTTCAGGCCAGCGGCCCAGGGGGAGCCAGAGATGCCACGCTCTGCACTTGTTCCTTAGAAGGGGCGCTTCTCGCTTCTTCTTCGTGCTGGCTGCTGTGATGTGATTTTGTATCAGTTCCACCTTTAGGTAGAAGACTGTAGGAAGCACATGCATGAACCCAGCTGCGGTCCTTGGTGTCACGTTATCTGGGACCAGGGGAGCAGACGCTTGCAGGAGTCACATGACTCGGGGGCCATCCTTCCAGAACACAGTCCAACTCCACCAAGGCTCGGTCTCTTTCCAGAAGAGGTAGATTTTACCGGGAGGGTCTATGGATGTAGCCATAGGAAAGGGCTCAACAGGCAGCGAGGGCAGAAGACCTGCAGGAGACTGTGGTAAACACACATATTTCTGTCCTCCGAGTGCATCCTGGGATCCACGCTGGACATCCAGGTAGAGAAGGGTAGAAAGAGCAACAGCGCAGCCCCTTAGGGGTGAAAGCTTCATGGAAGTGGGCGTGTGCTCTGAGTCCTGCCTGTGCTTTTGCTCTCAGGGGCGCAATGGTGTGAGGTGGGCAGGAAGGACTGTGACTCTGTGGCACCAAGAGGGACGAAGTGCTTGGAGGGGAGAGGGCTGCCGAGGCCATCGGTCAGAAAGAGGCAGAGCTGGGTCCGTTCTTCCTGACCTGGGCCATGAAGGAGCTGGGCTGGCTCTGGACCATCTAGCAAGCAGCTTGGGGCAGAGCTCCTTGGCTTGGCATCTTCTGATCCCAGTGTTGTGGGGACAGGGCGGGCACAGACTTGTGCCTTCGTAGTGGGGTGTCGAGGCTCCACAGTGGCAAATGAGGAGGACAGAGGCAGCCAGTGGGGTTCCAGGGGGGCTGCTCAGCTGTGGTCTCAGAGCCCAGGAGTGGAAGAGCTATATGCAGAGGCAAGCTGTGTGCTGATCCTCCAGGCAAGCAGACTCTGGGGAGCTGCTCAAAATCAATTGGGCCAAGAAAGAACCATGAATAGCCCACAAAATGTGAACTAAAGGCAGACAGACAGGCCACACTCATGTGGCCCCTAGGCCACTGAAAACACTGCTGGGTGCCAGTCTCATGAGGAGGGAAAATGGGAGAGGTGATGTGCCCAGAAATGGCTCGTGCCAGAGACAGAGGTGGCCAGGCCACTGCCACCCAACCCGGTAGCCATCAAAGTGGCGTTAGAGATGTACACCCAGCATCCAAGGCCTCACATGCGCCTAGAAGCTGTCAAGGAGCCTCACCTACACAATTGGCCTTCATCCTACCTCCTGTCTCGCTACCTCTCCAAGCTCCCTTCAGGCCACATAGGGTGGCCCCTGTGGGCACCAGACCAGAAACGCCACTGCCCCTGCTTTATCTGTCCCTGTGGGCTGGTCTCCAACCCTGCACCCCACCTGTGGCTGGCCCCCAACCCCCCACCAAGCTCAGTGCTCCCTGGTGGAAGCACCCGTTCTCCTGCTCTTCTCCACCCAGCTGGCATCAGTCACATAGCTCATTCTTGGAGACAGCCCTGGTGATGTCACTCAGTGCTCCTGCCCTGCCTCTCTTGTAGGCCCCATGCATCTCCAGGGGCTCCCTTCGCTGCCCCGCATGTCTCTCTCACTGCCTGCCTGCTCGCCAGTACTCCCCTCTCAGCTGCCTACTCTTTCCCTGAGCCAAAGCGGAGTGAAGATCCACTCTGGCTGGGCGCTTTCCTAGTCTTTGTATATATTCCTGTGAAGCTAATGGAGCAATCTGTCCTGGAGATTATACTTCACAGTGAGAAACAGAGAGAGCAAACAACAGGCAGATAAATGGCTTGTTGGTGTGGTGCAGTTATTAGGTAGACATAGGCAGAGGAAGGGTGAAAAAGGAGAGAGAGAGAGAGAGAGAGAGAGAGAGAGAAAGGAGGGTTGGGAACCCAGGGAATGCTTGATACTTTAAACATTTTGATAAATGAATACCAGAACATAGATGATATTAAAATTTTCTCAGTAGCAGCAAATGCTTCAGGATTTGGATGGTGTCACGAACTCCCTCCTTCCCCTGTGAAATAAGCTTCTCCAGATGTCTTCTCCATCATTGCACCAGGCACTCCAGTATTCTACAGGCTTAGAATCAAACCGTTGGCCTCTTGCTAGGCAGTACAGCCACTTCTCCCAGGGCTTCCCTTCAGCTGCGTGGAACCTGGCCCTCTCTCATCCCCTTTATGGACAGGTACCAAGCAGAAGGTTCCCAGAGCCAGCTACAGAACAGAATATCCAGTGTGACTGTGGTGGGAGCAGCTCAAAGAGGCCGGGGAGACAGGAAGTCCTGAGGGAGACGGGTGGTCCTGAGACAGGGTGGCATGGAAGACTATGGCACCTCACTGCCAGAGGTGGGGACACAGAGACCCCTCCCCCAAATACCTGACTCCCACATCCTGCGGATGGCTCTGGCCGCTTGTAGGAGAGCAGACCACAGGGAGGGAGAGGAGATCCCTAAAGCTGTCAAACATGGGGGAGGGGTGGGGTTCGGTGCGGAGAGAGACGCAGAGCTCTAGGCAAGTGAAGGCAGCACCGAGAAAACTGCACAACAGGAAAGGGTCTAAGCTCTTAGAAAGCTAGAGAGACCATTTATGGAGATGGAAGGTTTATCTGAAGTCAGTTGTGCAGGAAGGGGAAGGATTTAACATCACTGAAACCATAAAGCATTGGCGGCTACAGAACATTCTAATGTATGCTTTATTGCAATTTGTCCTTAAAATTACCCTGTAAAATAAGTGGGCACATGCACATAATGCCCTCCCTCGGCAGGAGTTTCCAAATGCAACAGGGTGCTTTCCAGAAAGGGGCACATGCATTTCAGACAGGGCAGTCACCATGGCGATAGATTTTATCTTGTCACCTCCCCTATGGCAAAATTATAGAATTTCACTTTCTCCTCTAAAGCAGTACAGAGCTAAGGGTGCCCAGCAATCTACTGTCCTGAAGGGCCGGCTTCCGTGTTGGGGTCCAAGAAGTGCTGCGCTAGGCCTTTGCTGTGGAGAGAAACATGGGATCCTGCTCACACCCACTGGCTGCCCAGCAAACACACGGCCTTTGCCAGCTGCCTTGGAGGCTGGGAGTACGAGTTTGCTGCTGGGTGGCCAGACCTTTAGCCAGAGCTTAGAAGGAAGTGGGAAAGGGCACTGGGGACACTCGGCAGTCTGCTGCGATCTCCTGCATTTCTGTTTGACGTGAATTTTGACCTTAGTAAGATAGCTAATTTCCCGAACCACCAATGTACAAGTTTTACAGAGTAAACATTTCTTCACCAGTAACTGATAATTCTTCTTAACAAAGATAGCAACTGTGTAACGTCTGAAAGGCACTCCTAAGAGTCATCTTTCCTCACAGGTCTCTCCCCCAGATCTCAGCCTCAGTACAGTGCGTCCAGACCCTGGTGGCCTCTGCTGACCTCGGCGTTCCTGTCTCAGGCTAATCGTGGGTCAGCAAGGTTGGAATCTGAAGAGCTACACAGAGGTGCCTGGGCCCAGGCGCCTACGTGCAGATCTCTATGTTTCTCGTCCCTGAGAAGGAGAGCAGTAGCCATCTTGCATCTGGGCGTCTCTTGCCACTCACCTCAGGGAGGAACACAGGGCGCAAGGTGCAGAGCAAAAAAAGAGAGACACCCTCTGCCACTACCACCATCACGGTGGCCCACCCCCAGCGTGTCCTGCCAATGGCCCCAGGCTCCAAGCTCATCCGCAGCACTCTGGGGCTCATCTCTGGGATGTGGGGCCTCAAAAGCAAAGGACCTTCTCACAAGGGCCTCCCTGCTGCTGCACATGAGTCAACCCTTGACCACACGTTGTATAGCTCCTCCCAGGAGATGCGAGGCCAGGAAGTGAGCCGGAAATTGGCCTTCTCTGGTTCTCACTTCTTCTTCAAGGGTTGTGACAGGAGGAAATAAGGGGGAAACTGGGCAGAAAGGTTATGCATTAATGCAGAGAGGGTCAGGGAGGTTAGCAAGGGGAAGGAGACTCATCCATCTTCTGGCTAGAGCGCTGGAACGCCAGCTCCCTGAAGCCCCTCACGCAACCTCCAGATTGGAACTTTGGGCTCCCATCTTCCTCGTTTGGGGGAAATTGTGCTGCGAACTGAAAGGGAGAAACATGCCACGTGCTTCTCAAAATGAATCGCAAAGTCTGCAACCAGAACATGCACCAACTTGCTTCTCATGGTTTTGCACTTAAATGCCATCTTGAGGGTCTCATGGCGCCGTGCCCGCCTCTGTCAGGGGTCTTGCAGGTCCCAGGGCAACATGACCAGAGCACACAGTGCAAGCCAGAAGAGGTGCCGAATCACACAGCCTGGAGGGAACCCCAGAGACACGAGCGACTGCGTCTCCGTTATACAGGCGAGGAATATTAGTGCCAGACACCGAGACTTTGTCCAGGTCATGTTACTGCTTCATGGAGGAGCTGGGACTCTGATGATTTCAGACAGCAAAGGACAAAGATAATGATGACAAAGGGGAAAAGTAACTCATATTTCCCTTCTCCAAGACCTTGCCTGCTGCGAAGCACAGCTGTGTGTCCGGAACACTTTCTCCTAGCACCTTCCCAGGTGCGACGGGTCAGGCACAACCATCCGGATGGTCTCGCGGCCAGAAGACGAACTGAGGTAAGCCCTTCGCAAAGCCTCCAGAAGCCTCGCATTCACTGTAGCTCCCCCTCATGGAGCCAGAGGATGGCCCCTCAACTCCATGGGGTGCCCCATGCGTCCTCCCTGGACAAAGTGGGGGTCTTTATCCGTTTGCCCTTCTATCTTACCTATCTCATTCCCCCAGAATTCTTATTTTCACAAAAAAGTTCAGAAAGCATTCTCTTCACTTTCTCCAATAACCTTGTTTATCTACTTTCACATTTTGAAGGGCTTGAAAATTGTTTTTAAGTGCCTAAATAGACTTCATTTTTATTAAGGTCTGTTTCTCTGATTATTGACAAAAAATATAAATTTTACTTACATTTTTTGCATGACATAGAAAACTATTGCATTCTGGAGTTTCCTCGCCTTCACCCTGTGTCCATCTCAGTGTCCAGGTCCTTGCTTTCTGTAGACAGACCCGCACATGGAGACCTGCAGCTGCAAGCTGGAGCATAGGTAGTCACAGGGCTCAGCCTGTCCATTTTCACAGACCGAGGCTGCCCCAAGGCTACCAGTACAACATGGCACTGTCCTCGGAGCTCAGATACATCAGCATCATGCCCTAGGTGGCAGCCAGGTGCCTTGAAATTGAGCAGAGGCAGTGGTAGTACACAAAAAAAGAGAGAGGCGGTGATGTGAATTTCCTGCAGGAGTCTGGGGAAAACACACTGTGGCCATGCTATCACTTTGTGTGGCATGGATGGGACAACTCCAGCCAGGCCCGGTCTCCGTCCTGTGCACTTGGGATGTCACCTGTGAAATCAGTGGACCAGAGAGGAGAGGCGAGGGGGTGCTTTGCATCTGCACGTAAGACAGTTTTCTTAGGGACTGGGATTCCTTCTCTTACATGGGGTGGGGGTGGGGGAGGTGGGGGGTAATACCAGTGCGTACGAACAGACAATCCAATCTCATTGTTTGATTGGAGCTTTAAGTTTTTTCGGTGCACTGGGTGTGTTTTGTCCCATCTGTACCATCTGTGAGCAGTGAGAAGCAGAAGACGCTCTAGCTCACACGAGGGAGGGGAGCTCAGAGAAGGGCAGGGAGAGCCCCTTTATGAAATTGCACTGCTGCTGCTTCCCTGAGAAGCAGTTTCATGGGCGCCATGTGATCGTTGCTGCCTCTGCTTCTCAGGCTCAGAGCTGTCTCCGTCTACCCCCTCCCC
>PVJA010044134.1:0-16344 GCA_004027025.1 Myocastor coypus | reverse complement strand
AAAAAAAAAAAAAAAAGTAATGTGGATTTAGAAAGGTTAATGTTTAATTGTTTGATCAATCTTATATACCTATATGTATTAATCTAAACTGATCTGATGATGAAAATATGTAATACAACCATTGTTAAATTTAAACAATAAAAAAAATTGAAACAAACAAACAAAAAAAAACCTGGAAAGGACTTCAATAGATTTCTCCAAGGAAGACATATAATAAATATATGAAAAGCTGCCCAACATCCTTAGGAAAAGGAAACACAGACACACATATGATTAGGTGCCACTTCATACCTTCTAAAATGCTTATGATGGTAATTAATAATTATAAAATGGAACTTCAGTGTAGGAGCAGTAAAAAGCTTGGAAGTTGCATGTGTTACTGATAGAAATGTAAAATGATGAAGCTACTATGGAAAGCTATTTAGAAGTGCATGGCATTGGGGCCCGGCAGGATGGCTCAGTGGTCTAAAGCGCCTGCTTAGGAAAGCTTAGGCAGCTGAAGGGACCGCAGTTCGATCCCCGGCACCACATGCTGCTCAGGGCAGTCTGAGCTGGCCATAAAAATAAATAAATAAACAAAACTTCTGAAACAAGAAAATAAGTAAATAAATAAAATTCTTAAAAAAAAAAAAAAACAAATACATGGCACTATAGGGCAGCCCAAATAGCTCAGTGGATTAAAGCTCTTGCAAGCAGGCACAAGGGCTGGGGTTGGATCCCTGGGCATGCTGTGCTGTCCCTGCCCCCAGGGCATATTGAGATAGCCAGCAATTGAGATTGGTGGTGCACGCCTGTAATCCCAGGGCAGGCTATAAACAGGCCAGTCACTATGAGTCTGATCTAGTAGTGAGATCCTGAACACCCTAGACCCTTTTCTTTCTTTCTTTCTTTCTTTCTTCCTTTCTTTTTTTTTGCAGGACCAGGCTTTGAACTCATGACCTCGCACTTGCCAGGTAGGCATTTGTGCCACGGAGCTATCTCCCCAGCCCCCTGTAGACCCTTTTCTAAAAAATAAAAATAAAGAAATGCATGGCAGTATAGGTTATTGAATAGATTTTGTACAGTTAAGGAGATTTTATTAGGGATCAAATTGGAGTCACTTCATGGTGTCTTGGTTATTTTTCTCTTGTTGCTGGGACAAACTACCTGACATCCAAAAGGAAGGAAGGAAATGTATATTTAGCTCACTGTCAGTGGAGGTTTCAGTCCACATTCAGCTGGCTGCAAGGCAGAGTGGCATGTGGCAGAGGTAACCTTTTATGGTGGCAGCAAACATCAAAACAGCAAGAGGCACAGCGAGATGGCTCAGCAGTCTAAAGCGCCTGCCTAGGAAAGCTTAGGCAACCACAGGGACTGCGGTTCAATCCCTGGAACCACATGCTGTGCCAGCCTCACCCCCAGGGCAGGCTGAGCCAGCCATAATATTTTTCCTTTGGCAAAAGCCAAAAGGAAGTAGCAGCAACAATGGCTACAGAGCACAACTCTGTCTCCCTCATGTTGCACTGAAGCTATCTACGCCAAGTTGGCTGTAGCACTCCTACCCATAATCCCAGGAGCCCTTACACCCATAATCCCAGCAACACTCACAGCCATAATCTCAGCACTGAATTATTAATTAATCATGAACTCTAGAAGCTGCCCTATAGTTGCATGTGGTTTTAGGGGACAGCTAGACACAAATCATAACAACGCATATGTACATATGGGTACTGTATCTTACAAAACTCCTTGAAATGATCTAATTTCATTTAATGATATTATTTGTAATAGAGATGATAACTTATGTAGTTAACAAAAAAGGGGTGCTAGAGAGATAAATAAGTATACTTTCAATTTAAATAGTGGGTAATTTCCCCTGCCTCCCTATAAATTGGACATTTATCTCTGAGTGAAGATAAATAAGAAAAAAAGATGAATCAATGATTCTATTTATCTCATTTTCTATCTTACAGGATCAACAACTTCTTTTTTATTTTTTTATTATTATTTTTTTTACAATTTATTTTATTTTTATTTATTTATTTATTTATTTATTTTTTCTTGTTTCAGAACCTTTGTTGTTTATTCACTCATTTTTATGGCCGGCTCAGCCCACCAAGGGCAGGGCTGGCACAGCATGTGGTGCCGGGGATCGAACCGCAGTCCCTGAAGCTGCCCAAGCTTTCCCAAGCAGGCGCTTTAGACCACTGAGCCATCCCTCCGAGCCCCAACAACTTCTTTTTTTTAAAGAATTTTTATTTTCTTTTATTTTTTTTCTTGTTTCAGAACTTCTGTTTGTTTACTTATTTATTTTTATGGCCAGCTCAGCCTGCCCTGAGGGCAGGGCTGGTGGAGCATGTGGTGCTGGGGATAGAACCGCGGTCCCTGCAGCTGCCCAGGCTTTCCTAAGCAGGCACTTTAGACCACTGAGCCATCCTGCCAGGCCCCCAGGATCAACAACTTTTGCCCTGAATGTTACCCTACTATATCTAGATGTTATTTTTCTCTCAACATGACCCCAAAATGCAAGTCAACTGTTTTGTCATAGTTCACATCAGGAAAGACAATGTATTTGAACTTTAGAGGAAAAATGGGTTGCGCTGAATTTGTTCACATACTGACATAAAGTCCTGGCATAGCATCTTTCTGAGCAAATGCTGGGGGACCAGCTATTCTCCATGACTTTCATGCTGTGTGTTCGTTTAAGAAACAGCACTGTGTGAGCTGAGCTTCACCGTCTCAACAGCTGCCCTGAAATCTTTGGCCCTTTTTACCTTGTTCTATAAAGGTGAAGGAGGGAGGGGAAGTCTGGTGAGGTCCTGAAGTTGCCTACATTCAGAGAAGAAGATACAGAGCCACAGTCTTGTGGCTCATCCTGAGTTCACAGGAGTAACCCATGCCACAACTATTTCTAATTTCCTGCTGTCCACCAGACCCTGGAAATCCAATATGAAGAATCGCAGGTCCTACTCTGAAGTTTCTCCCATACAGGTAAAGATAGGACAAGACAATGTATATTATAATTTTTAAAATGTGGAGGGGCCCAGCGGGATGGCTCAGTGGTCTAAAGCGCCTGCTTGGGAAAGCTTGGGCAGCTTCAGGGACCACAGTTCGATCCCCGGCACCACATGCTGCACCAGCCCTGCCCTCGGGGCACGGGCTGAGCCAGCCATAAAAATGAGTGAATAAGCAAATAAAGGTTATGAAACAAGAAAAACATAAATAAATAAAAAATTTTTTAAATGTGGAAGTGAATTTATAGAGACAAGAAAAGCAGCATATGTGTCCTTGAGCACAGAGCTTAGTAGATGAGACCTGAGTTTGAGCCCTGACACTAGAAAGGGATTAACCATACAGATATGAACATATCACATAAAGTCTCTTTGCCTGGCTTGCTAATTTCTTTGTCAGGATAATAATCCATACAATCTAATGACTAGTAACAGAGGAACTAGTATATAGAATACATGTGGTATGCATTACCATTATCATCAACATTATTCATATAAATTGGCTACTACTGGCCCACTAAAGGAGATTATTATAGGCTTTCTACTCTCAGTTGTCTGAAGATGGCTAGGTTGGCAAAAAGGAAAGAACATTCTACGCAGAAGGGCACCCCATGTGCAAAGGGACGGAGAGGTGAAAAAAATAGTGTGACAAGTCTCAGGAGCATGGAACAAAGGCAATAAGAGCACATGTCTAGAAGAGCCAAGAGATGAGGCTGGAAATGTCAGGTGAGACAGATCATTGTAGAGAGACTGTCTTGAGTATGTCGCTTAAGAGCTTTAACAAGAGAAATAACAATCAACTGTACATTTTTAACAAAATATCTCTGGCTTCGACGGGGAGAGTGGGTTAAAGAAAGTGAGGTGATTAATAAAGTTGACCAGATAAGAAGCTGATACTACAGTCCAGGCAGGATGGGCAAAGACAGAAAGTAGAAGTGACAACGGACAAGCTTTGCTAATTGGATAAAGAAGAGGAGAAGGAAGAGCCATCAACAAGTGAATCCCAGGCTAGACTGTTTCCACAGGAAGATAAGGACCACAGGAAGAGGAAATATTACAATACAGCTACCTGAACTGAAAGGAGAAATTCTATAAATGCACACCTGAGAGCCATTTGAATAGTTGGGAGCTCGTGTATTCATTCACCATGGCTAGCACTAGACTTTGCTGGAGCTGCTCTGACACTGCTTGCCCTCAAGTGCCTGCAGACCAGGGGAGAAAGGTAAGTCACTTAAGAAGTAGTTATAATAAGTAATGAGTTTGACAAGCAGTGTCATAATCCAGGCAATACAGAATAGCTCTTATCGGGTTAGGATTCACAGGACATTTGACAGCATGACCTATCCACATGTACCTTGAGGATGAGATACGGTTAGCGAAGAGTGATGCAGGCAGTATGAATACTACATGCTAAGGCCTATAGAATGCAGAAATACAAGGGATGGGAATTCAAGAGAGAGGACAAAGACTCAAGCAGGGGCAAAGTTGTGCAAGGCCTTGCTAATCTAGGGAAGGAATTTGGACTTGCAAGTTGGCCTTGTCTTGATAAGATTAAGTACTGGAAAAATGGCAGTTGCATCAGGGAGAGGACATAGAAGAGACTGTCTTAGTTACTTTTCTCTCATTGCTGAGACAAACACCCGACACTCAAAATGAGGGAAGAAAAGGTTTATTTAGTTCACAGTTACTGGAGGTTTCAGTCCATATTCAGCTGGATCCAAAGCAGACAGGCATATGGCAGAGGGCAACCTTCCATGGCAGTAGGCAGAGAGCAAGAGCGCTGGGACAGCTAGCAGCAGCTCAAGCAGCTAACTTCTCTTCCTACCTTACACTGAAATGCAAATCACCAGCCCCAGGGGAGAGGCAGCACCCATTTCCACAATACTCAATTACAAATTTCAGAAGCTGCCCCAAGACTGCATGAGGCTTTTGGAGAACACCTAGACACAAACCATAACAGGGACAAAGCTGTTCGCAGAGCCAGTTCCAAGGACTTTGGTGATCTGGAAGAGATTTATGGTGCTACGTACAGAGTCAGCAGAGAACAGAGCAGATTTGATGAATTACATTAATCAAGTATCATCAAGCTGACAAAAACCACCTCAGAAAGTTTGGTTAAAACTGAGAAATCTTTTCATTTTGGTAATGGAGTCCTGCAAAGGTGACGGAGCCGCTGGCCCTGCATGTCTGTATTGTCCAGTGGAAAGCTGCCAGAACCTTGGGTCTATTTTTGAACTCAACTCTGCTTATCTGTAAAAGTTATTTACTCTTTCTGGTCTAGTAGGGTGTGTGACTTGTTAGTGGCTTTGAAATCATGCCTGCCGCATTTCTGATTAAACAAGGTGACTGTCTCTTTCAAATTCAGAATACATTCTAAATATTAGATCCTGGGAAAAACTGCAACTCTCCAGCCTTGGATCAGAAGCTCATACTTCCCCTCAACTCTTTGGCCACATGGTCTAAGGGACTACTGACTCATTTCACTAGTCACAGAGATCAAGTCTACCACCAGAGCAGCAGTGGATGTTAAAGTAGTACAGATATTCAGATGGTAGAATTAATTTCATTTGGTGATTGATTATAGTAGAGGGATTAGGAATGAGCCATGAACAACTCTTAGGTGTTTAAACTGGGTGAATGAGAAGATGTTAGGATATTCTGTGAAGTAGGAAGCATGGGAGTGGAAGGAGGTTGGAAAGGGAAGAAAGTAAGGCTTTATGCATGGGGAGTACCGAAGAACACACGGGCTATTCAACTTGAGATGCTCCTTAAGGGCCTGGCATTCAGAAGAAACTGCTGAGATGAGACGAGATTTGGGGATCACTGACCTCCACAGTTTATTGGAGCCCAGTGACTGGATGTGATTTTCTTGGAAGAAAATAGAATACCAAGAGAGCATCTGTGGCAGCACTGTGCCTGGCATCAGCATCTAAAGGGAGAGAGAAATCTGAGAACTGAGAGAGGGAAAAGCAAGAGACAGTCCTATTGCCATGTGAATTCTTCGGGATAGTTTCAAGATATGGTTTAGGAAGATCCAAAAGCTGGCAGGAAGGGGGAAGACGGAGGATGCACCCTCTAGCCTCTAAGAAACTCATAATCTTAATGAAACAGCAAAAACATGCCAGCTAACAGTGAGAACAGTGGCTACAAGAACGACTTCTATGGGCCTGGCAGGATGGCTCAGTGGTCTAAAGTGCCTGCTTAGGAAAGCTTAGGCAGCTTCAGGGACCGAGGTTCAATCCCCGGCACCACATGCTATGCCAGCCCTGCCCTCAGGGCAGGCTGAGCAGGCCATAAAAATAAACAAATAAACAAACAAAAGTTCTGGAACAAGAAAAAAATAAAATAAAAAATTCTTTAAAAAAAAGAAGGACTTCTATGAGGGCAGGGCTGGCGCAGCATGTAGTACTGGGGATCAAACCGCGGTCCCTGCAGCCGGCTAAGCTTTCCTAAGCAGGCACTTTAGACCACTGAGCCATCGTGCCGGACCCCAAAAAAGGTCCTTTTTAAAAAATAGGTAGCCGGCCGTGGTGGCGCACGCCTGTAATCGCAGCACTTGGGAGGCTGAGGCAGGAGGATCGGTGCGAGTTCGAGACCAGCCTGGGCTACAAAAGTGAGCTCAAGGCCAGTCTCAACTGCATAGCAAAACCCTGTCTCAAAAAGACAAAAATAAATAAATAAATAAATAAAATAAAATAAAAAATAGGTAACATTTGTATGGCTGGGCAGTGGGGCTGGGGTACGAGTTACTGGTTGCAGGATTTCCCACACAAAGGAAGAACCATACCAGGAATATTCAGGAGATACCCTCATGTCAGAATCGGTGACAGTCTATCTTTGGAGGGTGAGCTCAGGAAGGATGGGGTCTCTGAATGTCAGAATAATGACCTTCAGTGACGAAGGAGCCTTCCCTGGTGTTGCAGCTCCCCAAAAGAAATTGTGCTTTTACATTTATTTATTTATTTTCCCTTTGAAGCATCCCTGTGAGGCCAGTGTGTTATCTGAACTTATTTCTCTCCTATTACGCTGTCTCCCTTTGTTGACTTTTTTTTTTTTTTTTTTTTTTTTTTTTTTTTTTTTTTTTTTTTTTTTTTTTTTTTTTTTTTTTAATTAGGTGTAACTCTGGCACTTCTAGTGTCTGGTGCTGCTCAGAAGCCGTCTTCAACAGGTAGTTGTTTTCTTTTCTTCCATCCTATTACTTCCAGTTACCTCCCTCAGGGACCATGTGAAACAATTCCACTTCTCCTCATGTTTATTTTCTGGGGATGCTCAGAGTTCCCACATTCCCTTTGCTTTTGGCTCAGCCAAGGTATACATGTTTAATTCTTTTAATCTCTTCCCCCGAAGTCACTCCCTCTGGCCCCTTAATCATCTTAATTGCTCTTCTCTGAACGGCGGCCAGCTTATTATGTGCATCTTTCTTGGGAGGCGATGAGGAACACAGTATTCCCCGTGTGGTCTCTCCAGACTCATATATTACCTCCCAGCTCACCATCCCAAGGCCGGACCTGCGCTCTCCCCTCCCGGCCTCCCCGAAGCCGCCCCGGCCCCAGTAAATCCCTTATCTCAACAGGTTATCTCTGGGCTCCAGGTGGCCTCTTTCTAAGCTTGGAACCTGTGCTTCCAGCAGGTTTTTCCGCAGCTCCCATCCCAGGAGGTCTCTTTCTGGGGAAGGCAGCCGGGGGCCAGGCCGAGCATCTGTGAAAAACTGCAGCTAAGCTTACAGAAGTCAGCCTGGGAGGGAAGAGGCCGCAGCCAGCACCCAGAATCCGAGGACACGGCAGCCTGCCCTGAGCTCTCTGGCCTATTGGTCTCGACACTGTCAAAGAAGGTGCAACCCGAAGATCGTTTCTGTTTCCAATTACTCTTTTTGTTGCTGTTCTAGCCCCTTACGGAAGAGTTTTCAGAGCTCTCAGCCATTACTGTCCAACTTCGTGAGGATGAATGCAAAACCAAACAATTCGTGAATATCCTCTTTCAAGATGCGTTATCACCGTCTGAATAGAAACCCCCCCAGAAGCCTGGGTCTTTTCAGAGCTCCACTATTTTTTTTTAAGCTTTGAAGAAAAAACTCCCTGCCACTCTAAGGATGTGGTGGCAGAGGTTAAACTGCCTTTGAGAAAGCCAAATGTTTGGATTTCACTGAAGGTTGACATGGAAACCCACCTGAGGCCTCCTCAGCGTCTGGGGAGGAAACAAAACCCGAGATGGAGGTCCCGAGTTGCCAGGGAGGAGCAAGGCAGCGGGCTGGCAGGTAGGGCCCGCCTGGTCTGCGGCGGAAACGGCCCGCCCGGGGCGCAGAAAGGGAAGTCTGGGCCCGCAAACAAAGAGCCAGACAGGACGCGGCCGCCGGCGGGGACGTGGGCCGCCGCAGGCCTCTTCGGGGCCGGGGGCCCGCGCCGCAGCTGCGGAAAGTGGTTTTTATTTGAAGCCCTTGCTGTGAGTGCCTGGACGAGTGATAGCTCAGGGTGGGGTGGCACTGTCCCCCGTGGGGTCCGGGAGCCCCACCCTCAAGCCTCTGTCATCCACACTTAGGCTGACTTTCAATATAAGTATGTCCTGTACCATTAGGGTTTTGCTTGCTTGATTTTCATTTTTTTGTTGTTGTTGTCTTTAAAACAAACAAAAACTAGGGCTTAAACCCAGGGTCTTCGAACCCCAGTCCTTTTTTTATTTAAATTGCAGGGTCCCAGGCCCGGCAGGATGGCTCAGTGGTCTAAAGCGCCTGCTTAGGAAAGCTTGGGAGGCTGCAGGGACCGCGGTTCGATCCGGCACCACATGCTGCGCCAGCCCAGCACTCAGGGCAGGCTGAGCCGGCCATAAAAATAAATAAATAAACAAAAGTTCTGAAAGAAAAAAATAAAATAAAAATTTTAAAAATTTAAAAAAAATAAATTGCAGGGTCCTCCTGTTTCAGCTTCCCAGAGTGCTTGCTGGCTGTAGACCTGCATCACCCCACCCAGCTCCGAACAGCACTTTTTATTTGTTTTTGCTAAATCTAGCAACACTAATTCAGTATTTCTGAGTTTTCAATTCCTGTCCAGACAGGAAATCCCTTTGGAAGGAGAGTGCTTTTAGGGCAGCGCCGTAGGCAGTTTCCTGCTGGCCACTAGGCCCCCTCTCAAAAATGAAGATGTTCAGCCTCGGGCCACAGGGGTTTTCTGAGACGTTTTCCTGAGTGAAGAGAGTGAGGATGAGACAACTAAAGGTCACTTAAGCCAGCGACTGGAGTTTCCAGCCTGAGGCAGTGTTAGGACTAAGATCCACTGTCTCCTTTATCTAAGGAATTTACAAGATGGGCTGTGAATGTAAGAGTTACGTTGTAATCGCCTTTTGTAAGCAGCAACTCTTAAGTGGGGTTTACATTTGGGATTAATAGTAAACTCCCCAGGCTTACTGACAGAAGAATGTAGTTGCCCAAACACAGTATTTCCAAGAGGACGCAGGACCAAACCTCGGAGCACCCAGCCTCTTCCTAGCAAGAAGCATTTCGCAACTCTGAAGTAATCTGCAGTGTGCTGGGGAAACGTTTGCAAAAAATGGATATCTCAGACACCATAAATGGGAAAACAATTCTCTTTTGAAGTAATAAATACCATTTGTAGTAGAATTCCTTCAGTTCGCATTTCGAATTATTTCTTCATAATGCTGGACTTCTGTTGCCTGACGATTCCTACTGCCTAGTAAGGAAGAGTCTGGTGGAGCAGTGTGGGTGTGGGGATTACTGTGGCACATTCCTGTGAACATAAAATCCTTCCCACTGACAGGATTCCTATAGGCTTCATGGAGCTGGCCTTTCAGGCTGCGTGGAATTATGCCACACTGTCTCCCAGTGGTCCCTGTTTCTTCAGTTGCCCCCATGAAAGACTTAGGAAGCAGTTCCTATCTTCTCCGAGCACTTGACTAGAAACCAGAAGTGCTTGACTAGAAACAGGTTGCCTTCCTGGGAGGTCTCAAGATCTCCAGAGTGACTGCCTCAGTGAGTCCTGGCCTAGGTCCACTTAGACATGGGGCCTGCTCTGCCCCCTGGTGCAAACTGCCATCTATCTGGTCATCTTGTGAGGGTTTCTCCTCTACTTCCAGGTGATGCTGTGGGGAGCTGTGAGTTGTGGAGAACCCTGCTTCCCAGGGCCAGCCACTGCTTCTCACTCTGTGTCCTGTGATTAAGCTTTGAGGAAGCAAATGTACTACATTCCCTTCTAATCCATCCCTTCACCTAGTTGTCTGTTGGCCACTCCCATGTCCACATTGCTCTGTCCAGGGATTCTGAGCCCTGGTGGGGAAGGATGAGGGTCAGGATGGTGAGGAAACAGAAAGGCTGTTGCACAAGTTAGTGACGGTAAAGCCACCATACACCCAGTGTCTTGAACTACGGTGGCACCAAGAAGATGCTTAAAAAGTATTTGTTGTATTACTTGAGGATAAAATATTCTCTCATATTTTTTATTATCCTTAAGGGTAAGTCCTTTACGGTTCATCACACTTCCCTTGTCAATCAGCACAACATTAGCAAGCAAAGCTGGTTTTTGTTCTTGAAAGGTTAACAGTTTTACAGTGTGACTGGCTCCTTCCCTGTTCTGAGCCCTGATCCTGAATTTTGATTTCCTGGGAGTGACTCCTGTGGATGCATGTTATGGCCCTAGGGTGGTTTGTTTTTTTGAGGACATTTCCTACCTGAGCTTTCCTGAAGAGATGCTGGATCTCATCAGGGTGATGTGTGTGTAGGACAGGGTGAGGAAGGCAAGGGAGCCGGAGCTTCTCAGGAGCCTGCTGATGAATGCAGTGTGGTGTTCATTTCATAGCAACACACAGCATTCAGGCTTCTTGGAATGAAGTGAATGGGCTTTGCCCCACTCTTTAGATGGCAAGTAAGGAAAACATGTGGGAGACTCCCAGCAAATCCACAAGGTTGACCGCTCACCGTGCTGGAGAATTTATAGCAAAGTGTACCCAAGAGTTGGCATAAGAAACAACGCTACTGTCTATGCACACTGTTAGATGATTTATTGCACCCAGACGGCGAGACATTCTGAGGTACTCCGTGTATGGAGGAGACAGAGGAGGAAAGGCTGTGTGTCTTCCCAGTGGAAGTGCAATCAAGGGCTTCTACTGCAGCTGAGGGCTGGAAGCTGACACAGAACAATCGGGTACAGTACAAGACACGGGATGTCACAGAGGGCATGGGGTGGGCACCATGAGACTTGGAAAGAACAGATGGACTTAGCTGATGGTGGCGATGGTGAGAAGTGGGCCCGGCACCGAGCTGAACAGACTGGATAGCTCATTCCTGTTTATCTTTTCAGCAGCCCTCACCAGATCACTGTACTTTTTTGTTTCCTTTATTTCACACAGGAGGAAACTCACATTGAAACACAGCGACTCGCTGAAGGTCATCGTGCTAGTCTGGCAGAGCTGGGAAGAAAGCATTCGTAGGAGAGAAGGAGGTTAAAGTTATAATTTAGAGGAAAAAACGCTTCCTCCCACTTCTCTGGCCTTAAAGTGTGGGGTACAATGTGGAGCTTTCAGAGTTGGAGGGCGGAATGAATGGGCATCTGTGAGGGAGCCTGAGGCCAGCCATCTCTCAGAGGGGCTGCCCACGTGCCGCTGGGGGCCGGAGGGGCTTATAGAGGACCTTATAAACGAAATATGAAGGTGGGAGTTGATAGGATATTAAATACTTTTAAAACGTCATTTTCTGATTTTAAAAGTAAAATTATTCATGAGTATTTTAAAAAGCACAAAGACAAAAAGAAAAATAATCTAAGTCCCAAGGACAGTTGCTTATAACCTTCTTGTATTGCCTAATTTTGATTCTAGCTGTAAGTGTCATAAAATATGAAATTTGGTCCTACCTTTATGAAATAGTGTTTATGTATGCATAATTTGTACAGTTATTCTTTGAGAGTATCCTGTAAAATAAGCTGTGGTTTTTTCGCTCATCGTTGTGAACATTTTCTTCCTCGCTAGAAATTTGTTTTGTTTTGCTCTGTTTTGAGACAAGGACCCACGCGTAGTTCAAGGTGACCTTGAGTTCACCATGTAACACAGGCTGGCCTCTAGCTCACAGCAACCCTCCTGCCTCAGCCTCCTGTGTGCTGGGATTACTCCTGTGTGCTACCACCACACCTGGCCATGAGATAAGGCTGATAGCTATAATTCTCTACTATTGGCTGTTGAGGGTGTTTCTAGAACCTCACTACTAGAAACAGCAGTCATGTGTCCGTCTACATAAAACTTTAACTGCATT
This sequence comes from Myocastor coypus, assembly GCA_004027025.1. Classification (NCBI taxonomy): domain Eukaryota; kingdom Metazoa; phylum Chordata; class Mammalia; order Rodentia; family Myocastoridae; genus Myocastor; species Myocastor coypus. The sequence goes on along the minus strand of PVJA010044134.1, from coordinate 4,107 downwards.
ACAGAAATTATTTCTCTAGGCTGAATTCCTAGAAATAGAGACACTGAGGCAAGAGTATAAATATTTTTTAAATTTATTTGTTTATTTATTTTTTTGGTCTTTTTGACACAGGATCTCACAATGCAATTCAGGCTGGCCTTGAGCTCACTTTTGTAGCCCAGGCTGGTCTCGAACTCACATCAATCCTCCTGCCTCAGCCTCCTGAGTGCTGGGATTACAGGTGTGCGCCACCACGCCCAACTAAGAGTATAATTATTTTTAAGACTTTTTTTCCCCCATTACATAAATTAACCCATTTTTTACAGGCTAGGGATGTATCAAATGGTAAGAGCTTCTACTGGTCTTCCAATTCCTTCAGTCTTCTGATGGCTGACCTGACTGTGACTGCAGAAGTAGTTTTGTAGGTCCAGGCGCCACCAGCCACGATTTTGATGCAGGAACCAGAGTGCCAGATCCCCACAGCCTGCCTCATCTTGGTTTTGCCACAGAAGGAGCAGGTGTACTTGGCGTGCCGGCTGATGTCAATCATCTTCACCATTTTCCCGAGTGAGGCACCGCGGTGAGTCCAGTATTCGTGGACAATGCCGACCTTCTTGGTGAGCTTAGCCACATCGACGGGAGGAGGCCCAACCCCAGAGAGAAGAGTCTTGATTCCTATTGCCAAATGGCTTTCCAGAAAGGTTGAATCAATGCATACTCCCACCAGCAGTGTATGCAAGTGCTCATTTTAAAGAATTCTTGCTAGTTATGTATGAAGGAAAAAAAAAAAAAAAAAAACACCTCAATTTGATAGAGAAAAACTGTATCCTGTTTTAACTTGTATTTCTTGGATTTTAAGTGAAGTAGAACGTTTAGCTATAGCCTATTGGTCATTTGTGTTTCTTGTCCCATGAATTTTCCCTGGCTACTCTTATAAAACAGCTCTGCCCAATAGAGGTCTAATACAAACTACATATGATATTTTTAATATTCTCATGGCCACATTAAACAATGAAAAGGAAACAGGTAAAATACAGTTTTATATTAGTAATAAAATTCTTCATAATAAAATTAATTTAACGTCCCTAAAACATTGCCACTGAGCCCCCGTGCCAGCTGTGTTCCAGGTGCTCTGTGGGCAGTCACTGCCAAGGTAACAGTGCAGACAGACGCAGAACATTTTGAAGACAGCAGAAAGCTCAGCTGGACAGCACCCACAGAGCATATCACCACAGCTGGTGTGTATTTAAAGGGGAAATTGATGTAGTTAGTCATTTGCACTTTTTGTTAGTCATTTGTAACTTTTTTCAGTACATTGTTTGCCTTTTAATTTTTAATTTTTTTACAATTTTGCATTTCAAAATTATTTAAACAAATTTGTCCTTCTTCGTCCCCTTTTCCTTCTTTCTTTTCCTTCTTTTCCTTCTCTTCTAAGTCCTTCTTCTTCTGGGTGTTTTGGGGACAGGGTCTCACTATGTAGTTCAGGCCTGCCTTGAACTCATTATGTAACCCAGGCTGGCCTCAGACTCTTGGCAATCCTCCTGCCTCAGCCCTCTATGTGCTGGGATTATCATTCTTTCCGTTTGTTGTTTTTCTGTTGTTTCTAGATATATCTGCTTCTGGACAAGTTAAAATTTTACCAATATTTAAAAACATTCCATTTTAGGTGTATTTAATTCTGTAATTGGTCCCATGTTTACTCTGTCCATCCATCCATCCATCCATCCATCCATCCATCCATCCATCCATCCATCCATCTGGGTCCTCACATGTTAAGCAGGCAAGCACTGTGTAACTGAACTACATCTCCAATCATCAATTACTTATTTTAAAAAATCATTATGGTTGCATGTATATTGATTTCTCCTTATAGTTTTTAATAGTTTTTGTCATATATTTTGAGGTTGTGTAATTTAACGTATAACAGTTTATAGTTATTGATACTTATAAAGCAGTATGATTCCTCTTGACCTTTGTAATTTAAAAAAAAATTTTTGGAATTTTTTAAATTAATTTTTTTTTTTTCTTGTTTCAGAACCTTTGTTTGTTTATTCACTCATCCCTATGACCGGCTCAGCCCACCCCCACGACGGCAGGGCTGGCGCAGCATGTGGTCCCGGGGATCAAACCGTGGTCCCTGAAGCAGCCCAAGCTTGCCCAAGCTTTCCCAAGCAGGCGCTTTAGACCACCGAGCCATCCCACCGGGCCCCCCCGTAATTTAAAATTTTTAACTCTACTTGAAATTAATATTGTCACCATTACTTTGGTATCCACCTTTCTGTAGGAAATCATTACCCAAGCTAGGGGTAGGTACACACTTATAATCCCAGCACTTGGGAGACTGAGGCAGGAGGGTTCTCATGAGTTCCAGACCAGCCTCGGTTTCATGATGAGTCGAAGGCCAGCCTGAACTACATAATGAGATTCTGTCTCAAACAAACAAATGAACAAACCCCAAGCCTCAATTTTCCATCTCTCAAGCTATCATATTAAAACAAAATAACTCTTATTTAATCTTAAGTCTGTTGTTCTTGGTTCTTTTGGTGGTGTGTTGTTTTGTTTTAATATGACAATGTCCTCCACTTTTAAATTATCAATTTTGGGGCCAGCCTCATAGCTCAGTGGACTAAAGCACCTGCTTAGGCAGAATGCAGTGGTCGGGGTTCGATCCCCAGCATGCCATGCCAGCCCCACCCCCAGGATATGCTGAGATTGTGATTGAAAGTGGGCATAGTGGCATGCATCTGTAATCCCAGCGGTTCAGAGGCTGAAAACAAGAGGATCACTCCGAGTCTGATCTACAAAGTGAAACCCTGTAGACCCTGTAGATCCTGTCCTAAATACAGGAAAAAAATCAATTTTGCATTTTCAGGCAGCTGATATATGCCTTCAAGTAATTGCTTTCAAATGACCATCTTAAAGCATAATTATAGCCACTTCTAAATAAAGAATAAATATGAATGAAAGGTGTTAAGTCTATCTGCATACCATGGAATGTCCTTTGGTTATTGTCATTCATAAATGACAATTCAGTCAACAATGAAATGCCCCTTATAATTTTATAAACTAGGAACATTTCTTAACTATCATTTGGCAGAATAGCAGAAAATTAGAAAGGAACATGGCTTTTGCTCTGTCGTAAACCTCGTCTTGTTCTTTCTCTTCTCCTTTTTCTCCTTATTTTTATGGACTGAACCCAGGCCGTTCACACTGAGTTATGTCTCCAGCCCTTTTTATTTTTATGTACGTTTGAGTTGGGGTCAAGTTTCCAATCATCTTGCTTCAGCTTCCCAGAGTGTTGAGATTACAAGCAATAGCTGACAAATAGCTGACCGGACAAATCTAGTCTTTACACCTGGATGATAGACTTATCCCTGCTCCCTCAATCTGTCAGCAAAGCTTTAATGGAGGTTTTTTTTTTTTTTTTTTTTAACATTTAAATTTTTTGGAGGCGGGCAGGATATACCTATATTTTGGTTTCTTTTCTTTGGTTTTGCTAGAAAAAGAATGGATCTGTAAATTTCATAAGTCTATAAGTATAAATCTTCAATTTAGGAAAGCTTTAAAATATGTAGAGTTGATTGTTTTGTACAGTTATTTTGCATCTATTTTCAGAAACACGACTAATTTAGAGACTGGATCCCAAGCTCATAGCATCCCTCATGTCTGTCATTAATTTTTCATTATCTCATGTATATTCAGACGGAATTTTGGCAAATGCCATAGAAGGTGAAGAATTAAGTTGGTCTGATTTCTAACTAGTTTACTTTCTCAAACCTGAAAAAAAAAAATAGGAACTTGTTTTCTATGCCTTTCGTTATATTTCCAGCAACGTTAATTTTATGCTTTTGAGGTTTTGATATGTCTTTCACTTTTACCTTTATATTTTGGGGATTTAAAATAAGAAATCTCAAGCAGCTTCTTTTTCATCCCAACCTGTTTGCTATGCATGTGTTCCCACTATTATTTCACAAAGTAAACTCCTCCCTTTGTCTTATTAATGATGCCAGCTTCATTGACCAATTGCCTGTTTATTGTGACTATTTTAAGACATGTTCTAGCAACGTGCTCTGTTACTCTTCAGTGTTTCTCCTGTTATATTTATCTTTATATGCATCAAAAAGATAT
>PVJA010044133.1:0-16345 GCA_004027025.1 Myocastor coypus | reverse complement strand
AAAAAAAAAAAAAAAAAAAAAAAAAAAAAAAAAAAAAAAAAAAAAAAAAAAAAAAGATTATTTGACAATTTACAGAAATGTGAAGGCCTTCCAATTGGCAAAAGAAAATAAAAGTGCATTTTTTTTTAAGATTTCTAATCTGCTTTCAATTTATAAAAAGGCTATAGTAATGAAAGGCCAAAGCTTATAAAAATGCCACATGGTACTGGTCTCACTATAGATAGATGCATCAATAGACAGAAGTATTGACTTCAAAAATAGACCTAGAAGCCAGGCATGGTGGTGTACGCCTATAATCCCAGCACTCAGAAGGCTGAGGCAGGAGGATCTGTGCGAGTTCGAGACCAGCCTGGCTACAAAAGTGAGCTCAAGGCCAGCCTGAACTGCATAGTGTGACCCTATCTCAAAAAGACAAAAACAAAAAAAACAAACAAAAAAAAAAACAATAGATCTAGATAAACAGGATTAATTAACTTTTTAAAAGAGTATCATGATTAAATGCAAAGGAGCAGTATTTTTTAAAGAAATAATATTGAGATGTTTAGTATTCAAAAGTAAAAAAAAAAAAAGTATCATATTCCAAGAGATTTTTGACTAAGTTTGATTTTATCTGAAGGACATACATCTGTTCCTCAAACATTAATAGCAAACTTGTACATAATAGATTACTGTGGAAATACTAGCGGCACTCATATTTAATAAAGAACTTGAATCTTGCATATGTGGATAATTCCTACAATATAAAGACAAAGAAACTTTTCAAACAGAAAAAGGATCAAAGACTTGAATGGACATAACTAAGGGACTAATATATAAGGTAAAGAATGCAAGAAAAATGTTTAGTATAATTGAATGCTGCAAAACTGCAAATTAAGAACACTATTTGGCATCATTCCATGTCAACTAGAATGATAAGTAGGTTAACAATTATACAATAACATAGGCCCTGCCAGATACCTTAGTGGATTAAAATACCTGCTTAGGGACATGGGGTTTGATTCTGGGCATGCCCTACTGGCCTCATCCCTGGGACACTCTGAGACAGTGATTAAGACTGGAGATAGTGGTGTGCACCTGTAATCTCAGCGCTTGGGAGGCTGAAAACAGGAGGATTATTAAGAGTCTCATCTATGTAGTGAGACCGTGTAGGCCCTGTACTAAACACATGAGCAAAAAGACAAAAAAAATAAAAAATAAAAATAAAATAAAATAAATAAATAAGCCCACAATGCTGTTGAGGTTGTAGAATAACTTGAACATTCATTCATTGCTGTTAGGAATGCTCAGGCTTGCAGCCACTGGAGGAAACAGCTTAGCAGTTGTTAATAATATTGAATAAGTCATTATCATGTGAATCAAAATGAAAACCCTTACCTTTTTGAAGAGAAGTGAAAAATATATGCTGCTAAAAATACCTGCATTTGAGGGGCTGGGGAGATAGCTCCGAGGCACAAGTGCCTGCTGGGCAAGTGCAAGGTCGTGAGTTTGAACCCTGGTCCTACAAAAAAAAAAAAAACCTGCATTTGAAATGGGTGCATCTTGAGGCCATAATGCTCAGCATAGTATAATAGAAGCAGATTAAACACAATATGGCTTGTTTCATAGGTGAAAGCTAAACCTTAAATAATTTAAAGAAAAGATAAAAGAGATGATAGGATGCAGTGAGGTAGATATTACGGCGATGTCAAGGGACTTGGAGAGGGGAAGCACAAGGAGAACCAGCGGAGGGGAAACGTCAGTGACTGCAGTCCTCTACAGATGTGCACTGAGTCCCTGTGACGACTGAAGTTCTTGCACATTACTCCCTGCCTGAGTGTGAATGTCTAATAATTTTATCTCCAATCATCTAGAAATGGAGACTAATTGTTCACTTCCTACTGCTGATACTCAAATTCTATGACATAAACAATATAATTTATCAACAAGCAGAATAAATCTTTGAAATGTAACAACACAAATAAATCTCAGAAGCATCATGTCACACGGAAGAAACCAACCCAGAAAGACCTATAATATGTGTAACAATTCCATTCAGCAGGACAGGAACTCAGACGTGGGTGAGGGATTGGCACAAAAGAGAAGAAATTCTGGCAAACATGGACATAGTCTCCTTTAGTCAGAGGTTATGTAGCCCTCATCTCTTTGAAAACACTGAGTAGTCCTTCAAAATACATCTTGATCTTCATTACACCTCAGCATTACCGGCTGGAAAAAAGAAGTAAGTGACCATAGAAGTATCCACATGAAAACCAAAGCCACAAAATAAAAATTACCTTATCTACCTCTATAAAAGTAAATTTAAACGTCAAATGACTGTAGAAGAACAGATAAAAGATAAAAGGCGCTTAAATGTGTCTAGCACAGGCAGCTAATAAGTCATGGGGTCAGAGTTCAAGTTCAGCCAGCTTAAATCCAAAGCCAGGATCTTGACCTCATTAAAAATGAAATCCCACATAGCTGGAGGTCTTTCTTCTGAATCCCTACCTGTCAAATGCATCCAAGATATCTTGAAGGGCCTTATGTAAATATGTTTCTTGATACACAGTTTATGTCAGTGAATAAACAAAAATTGCACAGAGAAATATAGAGCATTTTTATATGGTAGTATTCTGCAAAGTATTTAAAAGGGAGGGAATAAATATCTATAACATAAGAACGTGGTTAGTTGTACAAGCTCTGACAATGATGTTAATCTCTGGGTTCAAGCCCTATCTCTGCCAGCTCCATGAGTGGCCTTGGGTAAGTCACTCAACCTGTTTGAGTCTCATCAATAAAATAACAATAAAGCAGCAATTACCATGTTACACTACTGTGAGGATCAAAAGAACTAATACTTGTAACGCTACGGAATCTGGATGATACTTAAAAGTGCGATGTTAGTGATAAACACACAAATACATGAATATAAGCAAATCATCTTTAAAAACTTTAATACAAATATATATAATATATGTATTTGTATATGTACTGGTAGGGTCAGTAACCTGAAAAAGAGAATCAGAATGAAGTTGGCCCACAGGACTCATGTCTATATTTTATTTCTTTAGTTACAAAATGGAAAAGAGCAAGAGTGAATATAAATCTGACAAGGTGGCAGTATTTGAGGGACTTTACACTATTCTTTTTTTTTTTAAAGAATTTTTTATTTTATTTATTTATTTATTTTTTCTTGTTTCAGAACCTTTGTTTGTTTATTCACTCATTTTTATGGCCGGCTCAGCCCATCCCAAGGGCAGGGCTGGTGCCACATGTGGTGCCGGGGATGGAACCGCAGTCCCTGAAGCCGCCCAAGCTTCCCCAGCAGGCGCTTTAGACCACTGAGCCATCCCGCCGGGCCCCTACACTATTCTTATAGACATTTATTTTACATTTTCCTGTTTTAAACCCTGACTTGAATAAATGCAAAAGTAACTTCTTAAAGAGGGTAACAGTAGACAGATCTGTAAGCTGAATTTATTAGAAAGCAACCATACTAATCTTTTATTTTGAAATAAAATTTATGAGTGATAAAGTATTGCATCAAAACCATGAGAACTTGTTTTCGGCCAGACAACCTGTAGGTGATGAGAAGCATCACATCCACAAAGATTCACAAACACAGAGGCAGAAGGACCTCAGGCAAAGCAGTCACCTGGGCCAGACTCCTTTATGTCTAGGCAAGAATCCACATGCAGGCCAGTGATGCCTGACACGTCCTCTATCTGCCATGCTCCGGCAATCTATTCATAGCATTGAAGTTTCAGCAGACAACGTCTCATTTGCTACCTCTCAAAATGAAAGCATTTGGAAAGGAAAATCTAGCTAAGTGTGCTCTTCCAAGAGAGTCTTGAGGGACTGAGTGGTGGAAGGCCCTTCTAGGCTTGGATAAGGCAATTTGAGGATATAATAGAAAAATGAGCATGTGGAGAAAATGACTATGGTGTAAGCCGTATGAATTTCTCCAGTTTTTGTGACTGCCAAAGGTAGGCAAAATTTGAAAGGCTTCCAAAATCTCTAAAAATATTTGCTTGACGGCTGAGATACATTAATGTAAGCATAGAGAAAAAGATTTTTTTTAAAAATAGTCCAGATCATAAGTTATTGTGGCTATGAAGAGTTCTATTGGATTTTCCTATGCAATACTGAGTATTCTTCAAGATTTTAAACAAAGAAATAAATGAAAGAAACAAAAGCATGTGAAGAAAGAAATGGGAGGAGAGGAAGGAAGGAAAGAAAGAAGGGGAAAAGAAAGGAAAGGAGGAAGGAAGGAAGTAAATAAGGTAGGCTTTCAATATTTCAGGTTTTCTCTGATATATCCATATAGTGACACTTTTTCCTCTTGACAAATTCCTGTTTAGTGCCACACAGTTATACTACTTTCATCCTTCATCCACTTCTGAACTACTAAATTTATTCTAGCTTTGCATTGCTTTTTTTTTTTTTTTCACCCAGAGAGGCATACGTGTTAACATTTATGAGTTGTTCAGTAGCATTTCCACCAAATAAAACTAATAACAATATTAATATAATTAGTAATGGGTGGGGCAGTGTTTATTAGAAATGAGTTATGGGCAAATAAACTTAATGTTTGTTCTTTCATGCTGGCCAGAAAGCTCAAGAACTTTTATATATTAGAATTTCTCTTTTTGAGAATCAATGCCCAAAAGGAAAGTGGAAATATCTATGTCCTGCTCTAAAATGGACTAGTATAGAAAGTCATAAGTTAGAGATGGAATATGTTTCTTTAGGAAATTTAATAGGTATCATTCATAAAGCATTGCTTATTTTACTTTGGTGAATCAGAGTGATGGCTTAAGTATTGCACAAGGGTACTAAACGGATGCATGTCACACTCCGGACGCTGCATGACAGATAATCATAAAACAAAGGCGCTAAGTGCTCTGAAGCCTTCTGTGCTTGGAAATAAAACACTTTAATTTCCAGGTAGTTAAAGGGGCTTTCATTTCAATGACAATCATGAGCACCACTTCACTTAGTTAAACCAAATACAATGTCACATTCAAAATAAGAATGAATGCAAGGTAAACAAGAAGCATTTTGTCTTCAGTCTAAGTGCAAATTACCAGTTTTCTTCCTTTGCTTTGAGCTGGAAAGGAAGCTATGCTTGAAAATGGATCAAGAACATTGATGAATTTCACTTCCTTAATAAACACTATTCAATGTCTATGTATGTATGTATGTGTGTATGTATGTATGTATGTATGTATCTATCTATCTATCTATCTATCTATATTGTGATGTATATATATATTGTGTGATATATATCTATATATATAGAGAGAGAGATATATCTATATATAGTGTGTGTGTGTGTGTGTGTGTGTGTGTGTGTGTGTGTGTGTGGTGTGGTGTGGTGTGGTACTGGGGATTGAACTCAGGATTCTGTGCTTGCCATTCAGGTACTTATGCTACTGAGTTATCTCCCCATCCCCTTAAATGCAAATATTCTTAGAGAAAATAAATAAGTGGTTATTAGACTTCTATATCTTAGTGTAAATAGGGTCAGTATATTATTTCCAAGATAAGTTAAAGTTCAATTTGCTTTGAAAATTACAGAGCTTTGGAAGTGTGAGTCTTTCAAAGAAACCCATGAGTAAATGCTTGCACGTGTTTCTGACTCAAATAGCAGGTGGAAGTTACTGTATCTGTCTGAGACATAATTCTTCCATGCATGGATTGGGAAACAAATAAAATATAACATCCAAACACATTTTCTTTAAATAGCCATATAACTCTAATATTTCAAGTTAACAACCTTTGAAAATTCGCCCCAGATTATTAATTATCTATTAATATTTGCAACTAAAAATCTGTCCCAACAAGAAAATAGTGATATCAAAATTCTTTTTAAAAAATTCTGTCAGAGAGCCGGGTGTGGTGGCACACGCCTGTAATCCCTCAGGAAGCTGAGGCAGGAGGATCGGTGCGAGTTCGAGACCAGCCTGGGCTACAAAAGTGAGCTCAAGGCCAGCCTGAACTGCATAATGAGACCCTGTCTCGAAAAGACAAAAAAAAAAAAAAATTCTGTGAGTTAATAGAGGGCATGAGCATAAGCTGAAAAATAAGCTTAAAAAAATAAATGAAGACACTTTCTTTTAATGCCCCACTAAGAAGGTAATGTTTGTTCATTCCTAGGTAAGCCTGGCCTAGGGAGGCTCTCTTTGAGAAATTTCATTAAAATGAACACCAAGAAAGATAGTGCACTTGTTAATTCTTATCCTGAGCTCTAAAGAATTTAAGTGACAGCTACAGGTTCTATTGAATATATTTAGCATTCATAGAAAGCAATTGTAAAGTAGCTCTGAACAAAAGGACACATCACTGTGAACAATGACCGCTGAATCTCCAGGTAACAATGGAGACGAACATTCGCATAAATTTTTTATTGGGTAAGTATTTTGTGTACACATTGAAAATAAGGAGAAGATATTGAGAAATGTGATAAATCATGACACTGAAGGGCAAACCACAACAAATTCCAGGGGAAAAGAAGTGTGTGTGGCTTCTTGCTAAATTTACCAGGGTGATTAAAGTGCAATTAAGTATATAAACGTGTGATAAATTGAATAATATGCAGATACATTCTTAGGCAAGTGGCAAGGGAGGGGAATGGAGCATCTGGAATGTGGACACACCCCGGGATAAGAGTATATATATCCTGAAGCCCAGACCATGACATTGAACCTCAGAGACTTCTCAGTAATACTCAGCTGAACTCACATCTCCTCTCACCATGTCCTACGGCTGCTCCTCCAGAAACTTCTCCTCCCGCTCCTTTGGGGGCTACCTGCAGTACCCAGGCGCCTCCTGCGGCTCTTCCTACCCCAGAAACCTGGTCTACACTGCTGATCCCCAGTCTCCCAGCAACAGCCAGCTGGGCTCCTCTCTCTACAGTGGCTGTCAGGACACCTTCTTTGAGCCCACCAGCTACGAGAGCTCCTGCGTGGCTTCCAGCCCCTGCCAGACATCCTGCTACCGCCCCAAGCACTCCGCACTCTTCAGCCCCTGCCAGACGACTTACTCTGGATCTCTTGGCTTTGGATCCAGCAGCTGCCAGTCCCTGGGCTATGGTTCCAGGGGCTTTTACTCCTCAGGCTGTGGTTCCAGTGGCTTCAGGCCCCTGGGTTGTGGAGTCCGTGGATTCCCTTCCTTTGGTTATGGATCTGGATTCTGTCATCCATCTTACCTAGCTTCTAGAACTTTCCAGTCTCCTTGTTACAGACCAACTTGTGGATCGGGCTTTTGAAGGTCAATTTACTGAATTCCAGAATTTTTAAGCAACATATATTAGTGTCTGCTTAAGCGTCCCTCTCTGCCTTCTGTTGGTGTCGAGCTCTGGCTGACAGACTGCTTTCAAATTAATAGAGTCAAATGTGTGTAATTTTCAAAAGAAGTGATCCATTAATGCTTAAACCCTTCTTATGAAATATATATCTGAGCTAATAAACTTGTTCTTTCTTGCATCCCATATGCTGTCATGGTTTTTTATTAATTGACAAAGCCTGATTTGTGATTTAACTTTGGGACTTCAGATTCGGTAAGTACCTTCCTAAGAACATTCATTTCCTATGGAAATGGCAGCAATGCAGGGGTATGGGATTGCTGTGTGGGCAGGCCACTGCCTGAGAAGGAGCAAAGGCACACGGATCAGCGCTGCAGCTGCTGCGCCCTGATCGACACTACCGAGAGCACCCTCACAGTTAGGCGGACATTGTCACAGGGATTTCAGTGAGAACATTTCACGCTGATAATCATATTTAGTTTAGGCTTGCTTTCTTTCTTTCTACCTTTCTTTCTTTCTCTCTTTCTTTCTTTCTTTCTTTCTTTCTTTCTTTCTTTCTTTCTTTCTTTCTTTCTTTTTTTCTTCTTTCTTTCTTTCCTTCCTTCCTTCCTTCCTTCCTTCCTTCCTTCCTTCCTTCCTTTCTTTCTTCATTCTTTTTTCTTCTTTTTCTTTCTTTTTTCTGTATTTAGGACAAGGTCTACAGGGTCTCACTACATAGATCGGATTCATAGTGATCGTCCTATTTTCAGCCAAGTGCGGAGATTACAGGTGAACGCCACCACTCTTAGTCTCAAACGCCCATCTCAGCGTGCCCTGAGGGCGGTGACATCACGACCAGCTAGGGATTGAACCCCAGTGCTTCATTCTGCCTAAGCAGGCACGTTAGTCCTCTGAGCTATCGAGCAGGCCCCGGAGTTTACATTTTCAAAACAATATTGAGTTATAGTTTCTCAGAAATGTCAACTAAAGAAATATTTAGAAAATATTTTGTATAAAATATTTTAAAATTTTGGTATATTGACATGAAAAAGAGATAACATGGCGTGCTCAATACTGCAACGTACTACATTTGTCTTTAGATATATGAGGAAATGAGTTACTTTGAGTATACGAAAGATAAAAAAAGAGGAAGAGAGGGAGAAAGGAAGCTAAGAGGTGGAAAGGGGAAGAGAGGGAAAGAAAGTGACAAAGATTGACTTAAAGGTTAAAACCATTTAATAAATAATTTCGGAAAGCCATATTTGAGAGTGTAATAAGAAATCTATGGTGTCTTTCCATATCCCTGGGGAGTTAGTTCTAGGACCTCCTCTTAGATACCAAGTTTCATAGGATTCAAGTACCTTAAATAGAATGAGGTAGAGTTGCATTTAACTCATACATATGTCTTCATATGCTTTAAGTCATTTCTAGATCACTTATAATATACAATACATTGTAAAGAGTTTTATTAAATTTCATAGAATAATTACCATTAAAGGCCTGTATATATCCAGTGGAGATGTCATTTTTTTTTCAATGATTTTTCCACAGAACTCTTAGTTGACTCTATGACATGGAATCACAGACATGAAGGGTTATTATGAGTTGAATATATATTTTAGATTGATTTTCTCAAAAATTAGATAAACATCAGGACTTTGTGCTAGGCAGGCACTGTCCCACTGACCTTTATGCCCTGTTGCCACACTCAGTGTTGTCCCTAACTCTCCTTGGAATCTGTTGCTGGGCTGTAAGGTTGATCCAAAAACTAAATCACTTCAGAATGCCATTCAGATATGAGCAGTACACCCTCTGTGGTCATTTTGATTGGAGCACATTGTTTTAGAGATTAAGTGTAGTATGAAAATTTAGACCATAACATATCTAGCAAAAAGTTTCCATGTGTGAGAGAACAATTATCAAATATCATCATTTGCTCAGTCATGTCCCATGACTGCTTAGTGATTTGTCTTCCCTAATTGCCTTTTGTGAAGATCTACAAAAATGTTCAACGTGAGAAAAGCAGGTGTCCTTTCACTTTTGCTAACACAGTAATGTGCTAATCATGCTGATGTGGAAACTAGGTCTTCTGTGTGCAGTAACATCCTCAGAGATAAATCAGGAAAACAGAAGAGAAGGATAAAGACAGAAACTCTGTGGTGGTGCAGAATCCTCTATTTTCCATCATCCCCTAAGCTAGCTTTAGTTATCCATACATATGTTGAATATGCTGACAAAAAAAAAACAAAACAAAAAACAACCCTTTATGGCTGAAACTAATTAAAACAAATTAAACTTTTGTCACTCCCAGCCAGAGAGTTATAGTTAATAAAAATGCATCATAATAGTGCAGTTTCCCATGGGCTGGGGTGCAAACAGGCAATTAAAACATTCATGAATAAGACCAAAGGCTTCCGTGGAGGCTGAGCTATTGCCACCAGTAGAAATGGTGGGACTACTAATTTTTCTTTAAGTAATTTTGAGTGAGTAAACTGTGCTCATTTACAAAATGAGGAAGCATTTGTGAAATCAAAGTTAAAGGGGTCACAGCCAGTGAGAATATCCTGGAAACTAGAATCTTCTAACATAAATCATGGCAGCAGCAGGCCCTACCACAGTTGATGAACTCATGACCTCATCAGAGAACACCATAGGCACAAAAGACAAATAAACTCCCAGGGCCATAACCTATTGTTCATTACGAGGAGTTCTGTGTTTTATACAAAGACAATCAAGGACTTAAAAGAAGTCTTCTCTACAACCTGTGACTCTTCACTTGAGTCTACAGATGCTCAATTGTAATTAAGAGCTCAACAAAACTGATAGTTCATTTGTATATCTAATCATACATTAAAATTCCAGATACATTTCTCTTTTCTAAAGGTCTACAAAATGAGAATCTTTTTGTAAATGATTTTCTAAATTTATCAATTTGTCTCCTTTTAAGACCAAGGACACAGAGATAAAAATAAGGCAATTTTTCAATATTTGTCCAAACACCCCATTACTTATTTTTATAACTTTTATAATGTTCCAGGAATGATGCTTTCACGTCTTCAGCCACTATCTCAAACCCAGTCAGCTGGATTGCAGGAAATGTAGAGCCTCATGTGGGTGAGACTGCACTATGCAGGTGCAAAGATTTCTTGTGAAAGGAATCCCGCTTGAACCATGAGAGTCCTCTTGAGCTGCAAAACCAGATTTAGAGATTATGATCTAATAGACCCTGGCCAAGTTCAACTATGCCTGAAAATTTGGCAATTGTTTTTGTAAGTGAACTCCTCTAACCTGCTTCATCAGAACAGGCCCCTCTAGCTGTTCTCACTGGATTCATTTTTCTGTTTTGTCCCCAGCATAATTTTGTCAGGTCATCAAGCTAAAATTCCTTACCATTTTCTCTTCCCAATAAAAGCCTTTTCCGTGCAAATGTATGGTTTTACTTAATTTCCATTATTACTTTAAGAAAGACTCAAGCTAGCTAGAGGTAAAGTGACTAGCAGGGAAATGTTTTCATGTGAGAAGAAGTCCTAGATAGAAGGGGTTTCATGAAGCTTAGAGCATGTACCTCTGAAAAGACTTAGAGAATTCTCGATACAGTGGAAATAATGAAAAGCGCCAAAATATTGGAAATGGGGGGCAAGGACCCAAGAAGAAAACCACACACCACCATGCTTTCAATATTTAAACTTTCTGCCGGGCGTGGTGGCTCACGCCTGTAATCCCAGCACTCGGGAGGCTGAGGCAGGAGGATTGGTGCGAGTTCGAGACCAGCCTGGGCTACAAAAGTGAGCGCAGGACCAGCCTCAACTGCATAGCGAGACCCTGTCTCAAAAAGACAAAAAAAAAAAAAAAATTTAAACTTTCTAGAGTTCAATGTAAAGATTCAGTTTTCAGCAGTCAGGTGGATTACGGCACCTGTTTTTATATGTACTTCTCTTATTTGCAAAATGAAAATACAGAAAACCACATAGTAGTAGTGAGGGGTGTTGGTGAATAGAGTGGAAAAGATAAAGGTACAGGAAATTTTTCCGAGTACACTCCATCTGCAATTTTTTAAAATATTCTTTTTTTTGAACATTGAAAATTTTATTTTAAAGAATAACAATAGCAGAAAGAAAGATAGAAAGAGAGTAACAGGCTAGAGAGAATAATAAAGTACAAATTTCAAAACAAGAACAGAAATTTAACAATGGTTGTATTACATATTTTCATCATCAAATCTGTTTAGATTAATATAGGTATTTAAGATTTGTAAACTAATTAAACATTAACACTATCATAAACCTTAACCATTTTTTCTTTCCAATACATTTTGTATTTAAGTCACTCTTCTAAAAAAAATTATAAGGGTTGAGGAGGTGGAAAACACAAGGTCCTAAGTTTTTCTGGTACTCCCCAACATTAATTAATTCTAGTTTTGAGTTCCTACATTAGGGGAAATACACAATATTTGCATATGTAGGTCTGGTTTATTTCATGTATGAGTATATGTTCACGATACATCCATTTATATATGAAGTCTTCTAGTTTATAATTTCTTATAGTTGAGTAACATTCCATTGTATAAAAGTACTACATCTTTTTCAACATTCTTCAGATGATGGGCATTTTGGTTGTTTACAAGATTTGGCAATCACAAATTGTGTTGCTATGAATATAGGTGCATAGATATCACTGTGATGTGATGTTTACAGTACTGGAAAAATTCCCAGCAGGACGATAGCTGGATTGAATGAGATTTCCAGCTCTAGCTTTTTAAGGAGTCTCCATAACACTTTTCATAATGGTTGCACCAGTCTACATTCACACCAGAAGTGGAGAAGAGTTTGTTTTCCTCATAGCCACTCCAACATTTCTTGTTGGTTGACTTCTTTATGGTAGCCATTCTTCTGGAGTGAGATGGTATATAAGTGTTGCTTTGATTTGCATTTCACGTATGGTTAACAATGTGGAGCATTTCTTCATGTATTTATAGACTTGTCGAATTTCTTTCTCTGAGTAGTATGTGTTTGTTTCAGATGACCATATCTGGATTGGGTCTTTGAATTTTGGGATCTTAATGGTTTTTAGTTCTTTGTAAATTTCAGATGGAAGACCTTTGCTTGAATACTTATTAGTTAAAATCTTTTCAAAACTTGTGAATTGTCTTTTCACTTTGTTGGTAATTTCTTTTGCAGTGCAAAAACTTCTTAGCTGCAGGAGGTCCCAGTTGTTGATTCTTTCAATTGTTAAAAGTACATTTTGATTATTTCCATGAACTCTTTGCCTACCCCAATGTCTTCAAGATTTTCTCCCACTTTTTCTTCCAGGAGATTTAATGTTTCTCTTTTAATATTTAGATCTTTAATCCATTTTGACTTTAGTTTAGTGCATGATGATAGAGCTGGGCCAATTTTACTTTTGGCATGTGTAGAGCCAGTTTTTCCAGTACCATTTGTTAAAGAGGTTACCTTTCTTCCAGTAAAAATATTTGAAGCCTTTATTGGAGATAAGGTGGCTGAGTGTGTTTATATTTGCTTCAACATCTTCTAATTTATTCCATTGATCCTCAGGTCTATTTTTTGCCAATACCATGCTGATTTTATCATTGTACCTTTGTAGTATAATTTTAGGTCAGGAATTGTAATATTGCCTGCCTTGTCTTTGTTGCCCAGGATTGTCTCTGAAACTCTAGGTCTTTTTTGGTGCCAAATAAATTTTAGGAATGATTTCTCCAGGTCTTTGAGGTGTGTTGATGGTATTTTGACAGGGATTGCTTTAAATCTGTATAACAATTTAGGGAGTATGGCCATCTTCACAATGTTGGTTCTTCCTATCTAGGAGCAGGGACTATCTTTCTGTTTTGTGAACTCCTGTAGGATCTCTTTTTTCAGAGTCCTGTAGTTTTCACTGAAAAGGTCTTTTACTTCTTTAGTTAGGTTAATTCTTATCTTTCTGTTTTGTGAACTCCTGTAGGATCTCTTTTTTCAGAGTCCTGTAGTTTTCACTGAAAAGGTCTTTTACTTCTTTAGTTAGGTTAATTCCCAAGAATATCATTTTCTTCAGTACAACTGTAAAAGTATTGTTTCTCTAGTTTCTCTCTGGGTATTGCCTGTGTAGAGGAATTCTATTGACTTTTGTGTGTTAACTTTGTAACCTGCTATGCTACTGCAATTGCATATTCCAGTAGCTTCTTGGAGTTTTTGGGTCTTCCGAGTAGATTATCATGTCATCTGCAAATAATGATTGTTTAACTTCTTCTTTACCTATTCTTATTTGTTTTATTTCTCTTTCTTATCAATGGTTGTAGCTAATGATTCCAGAGCTATACTGATAGGAGTGTTGAGAGAGGACATCCTTGTCTTCTACCATACCTTAGAGTAAAAGACTTCAGCTTTTCCCCATTTAGAATTATGTTAGCTGTTGGATTTTCATAGATGACTTTTATCAGATTGAAGTAGAGACCCTCTGTTCTGATTTTTTTGTAGTACTTTGAACATGAATAAGTGTTGAAGTTTGTCAAAAGCCTTTTCTTCATCAGTTGAGATGATCATGTGTTTTTTGGCTTTGGCTATATTGATATAGTTTATTATATTTATAGATTTGTGTATATTAAACTATCCTCACATCTCTGGGGTGAATCCTACCTGGTCATGGTGTATAATATTCTTGATGATTTGCTGTGTTCTATTGGTAAGGATTTTATTGAGGATTTTTGCATCTATGTTCTTTAGAAATATTGGCCTGTAGTTCTCTTTTTCAGTTGCATCTCTCTCTGGCTTTCGTATTCGTGTAATGCTTGCCTCTAGGAATGCTTTTGTGAGGATTATTTCCTTTCCAAATACATTGAAGAGTTTGAATAGTGTTGAGATTATATCATCTGCAAATTTCTTGTACAATTCAGTTATAAATCCATCAGGACCTGGATTTTTTTGTCAGTAGACTTTTTGTTACATTTTGTATTTCATTGACTGTTTTGGAGTTATTGAGAGTTCTTATATTTTCTTGATTCAGTTTTAGTAGTTTTACCTTTCCAGGAATCTGTCCATTTCATCTGTGTCTTCAGTTCTGTGAGGGTAAGATTCTGAAAGTAGCTATTAAGTATCCTCTAAATCTCTGCTGGGTCTATAATAATTTCACCATTTGCACTCCTTATTGCTTGAATTTGAGCCCTTTTTTTCCTCTTTTTGATGAGGTTCACTAGGGGCTTATCAGTTTTATGTAATATTTTGAAGAACCGGATGTTTGATTCATTAATTCTTTGTATTGTTTTCTTTATATTTTCCTCCCATCCTTCGACTTTGGGTTTTATTTGCTCTTCCATTTCTAGTCAGTTTAGGTGCCACATGGAGTACTTTTTGTTCCCTTTTTTTTTTTTTTTTTTTTTTTTTTTTTTTTTTTTTTTTTTTTTTTTTTTTTTTTTTTTTTTTTTTTTTTTTTTTTTTTTTTTTTTTTTTTTTTTTTTTTTTTTTTTTTTTTTTTAATGTATGAGTTGAGGGCTATAAATTTCCCTCTAAGAACAGCTTTAATTGCCTCCCATAAATTCCAATAGGTTGTGTTTGAATTTTCATTAAATTGTAGATATTATTTAACTTCTTTTTTAACTTCATCTGTAACCCATTGGTTGCTGAGAAGGGTGTTGTTTAATTGCCATGTATGTCTGGGGTTCTGTGGTTTCTTTCGTCATTTATTTCCACTGTCATTGCACTGTGGCCAGATAATATACATAGTATATTTTCTTTTTTCTTTTATATACTTAAGCATGACCTATGTACTAGTATGTGGTCAATTATGGATAATGTCCCGTGTACAGCTAAAAACAAATGTGTATTCAGAAGTGGTTGGGTGAAACTCTCTGCATATGTCTACTTATTCCAAGATCTCGTTCAGTTCTGCTACCTGTTTGCTAATTTTTTGTGTTTGACCTGTCTTTTTGGGACAAAGGATTATTAAGATTCCTGTTAAGATTATGGTATTGGATAATAGTTTTTTCCTGCTCATTACATTTGTTTTATATAACTTGTTGCTCTCATGTTGAGTGCGTACATATTTATGAGTGCTACCACTTCCTCTTGAATTTTCCCCCCAAGCAGCATGTATTGGCTTTCTTTATTTTATTTGATCAGTCTTGGTTTGATGTTTAGACTTTCTGCAAACAGGATTGCTACCCCTGCTTTTTTTCAGATGCTGGGCGTGTAATATTTTTTTTCATCCTTTAACTTTTAGCCTATGAGTTTCTTTATTAGTTAAATGTGTTTGTTGTGTAGAGTATATGGTTGGATTTTGCTTCCTTATCCACTCTTCCAGGTATTTTTTAAATTACAGAATTGATTCCATTTACATTGATGCTTATAATTGAAATGTATTGTCTTGTGATTGACATGTCTTTTACTTACTACTGTTTAGTCCTTTTTCTCCTGTTTAATTGGTTGCCCTATTTGGTGTATTCTTTCTTGTCTCATTTGTAGAAATCAGGTCATTTTGTTCTCCCTCTAAAATGTTTTTTAGTAGTCTTTGTAATATTGGCTTTGACATCATGAAATTCTTTAGTTGTTCCTTGTCATGAAAGTATTTCACTTTTCCCTCATAACTGAAATAGAGTTCTGCAGGGTGTAGCAGTCTGGGCTGGAATTTTATTTCATGGAGGACTTGAAGCACTCTGCTCTGTGCTCTTCTTGACTTCATGGTTTGTGAAGAGATATCTGCCATAATTCTGATGAGTTTTCCTTTAAATATGATCTGTTTCTTTTCTCTAGTGGTTTTTAGTATATTATTCTTCTGCTGGATTCCTGAGTTCTTGCCTATTATGTCTGGGTGTGTTTTTAGTTGGGTTGATGTTATTTGGAGTTCTGTATGCTTCAGTTTTCTGAATGTCTGATTGTTTTCTCATATTTGGGAAGTTTTCTTTTATTACTTCTGCCCATATTCTTTTTATATCATTTGTATTGAATCCTTCTTTCTCATTGATTCTTATTAATCTCACGTTGTTCATTTTTGCATCATCTTACAGATGTTGAATTACTTTTTCCTGGATCCTGTTTTTCCTGTTTTTTTTTTTTTTTTTTTTTTTTTTTTTTTTTTTTTTTTTTTTTTTTTTTTTTTTTT
>PVJA010044132.1:0-16347 GCA_004027025.1 Myocastor coypus | reverse complement strand
AAAGTAATGTGGATTTAGAAATGTTAATGTTTAGTTGTTTGATCAATCTTATATACCTAAATGTATTAATCTAAACTGATCCGATGATGAAAATATGTAATATAACCATTGTTAAATTTAAACAATAAAAGAATTGAAAAAAAAAAAAACTAACAAATAGATGCAGCAAATCATCAAGAAGATTATACATCATGACCACGTGATATTTATTCCAAGAATGCAGGGATGGTTTGACATATGCAAATCCATAAATGTAATATACCACATCAACAGAATAAAGAAAAAAATCACTTGATTATCTCAATAGATGCAGAAAAGGCTTTTGACTAAGTCCAACATTCATTCATGATAAAATGCCTACAGAGAGTTGGAATACATGGTCTATATCTCAATCTGATAAAATTCACCTATAAGAAAACAACAGCCTGGGCCAGTGAGATGGTTCAGCAGTCTAAAGTGCCCGCTTAGGAAAGCTTAGGCAACTGCTGGGACCACAGTTCCATCCCTGGTACCACATGTTGCGCCAGCCCCACCCCCATGGCCAGTTGAGCCAGCCATAATACCAAAAACAAAAAAGAAGGAAGGAAGGAAGCAAGGAAGGAAGGAAGGAAGGAAGGAAGGAAGGAAGGAAAGAAAGAAAGAAAGAAAGAAAGAAAGAAAGAAAGAAAGAAAGAAAGAAAGAAAGAAAGAAAGAAAGAAAGAAAAGAAACCAACAGCCAAAATCATACGAAATGGGCAAAAACAGAAGGTTTCACTTTGCAGGAATAAGACACAGATGTCCATTGTCTCCACTCCTATTCAATATAGTTCTGGAAACATTAGCCAGAGCAATTAGACAAGAGAAAGAAATAAAAGCACTAAGGATTGGAAAATAAAAAGTAAAATTATCATTATTTGGAGATGGCATGATATTCTACATAGAGGATGCCAAAAGCTCTACCAAGAGTCTTGTTGATTTAATCATGAAATTCAGCAATATAGCAGGGTACAAAGTCAACACCAAAAAAATCTGTAGCATTTCTGTACACAAACAATAAAAACACTGAGATAAAAATTAGGGAAACCATATCTTTCAGAGTACAATCCAAAAATGTTAGGAATCAATCTCACAAAAGACATAAAAAAAGTTTATACAGTGAAAATTATGGTACTCTGAGAAAAGAGATTAAAGAGGATTTGAGATAGTGGAAAAAATATTCCATGCTCCTGGATAGGAAGAGCCGACATAGTCAAAATGGCCATACTCCCAAAATACAGATTCAATTCAATGTCTATTTAAATATCATCAGTATACCTCACAAAACTAGAGGAAATTTTCCTAAACTTGATTTGGAATGAGAAGAGACCCAGAATATCAAAAGCAATACTGAGAAACAAAGGAAAGGCAAGAGGTATAACAATCCTCAACCTGTAATTACATTATAAATCTATTGTGATAAAATTAGCATGGCACTGTGATAGAGACAGACCTGAGGATCAAGGAACAGATTATAAAATGCAGGCACAACTACAAACACACTCAGCCACCTTATCTTTGACAAAGGAGCCAAAAATTCTCACTGGAAAAAATATATCTTCTTTAATAAATGGTACTTGAAAAACTGGCTTTGCACATCCCAAAGGCTAAAACCAGACCCATATCTATCACCATGCATAAAGCAACAGTCAAGATGGATCAAATATTTACATATTAAAAATGAAACACCAAGAGTCGGGCATGGTGGCGCACACCTGTAATCCCAGCACTTGGGAGGCTGAGGCAGGAGGATCGGTGTGAGTTTGAGACCAGCCTGGGCTACAAAAGTGAGTTCAAGGCCAGCCTGAACTGCATACTGAGACCCTGTTTCAAAAAAAAAAAAAAAGAAAGAAAGAAACACCAGATATTCTAGAGGAAAATGTAGGTAGAAATCTTAAAGATAAGAGGTAAGCAGAGAATAAATGAGCAAAAACCAAACTTCATAAGAAATACCTCAAAGAATCAACAAGTCGGATCTCAGCTTATTGAAAAATGTCTGCACTTCACAGTAGATCACCAATAAAGTAAAAAGAAAACTCACGAAGCGGGAAAAAATTATAACTGACTGTCCCTCCAACAAAGACCTTCTATCTAGAACATATAAAGAATTAAAAAAAAACCTCAGTCCCTTCAAAGATCCAATCCACAAATGGGCATCTGAGATGTATATACACTTCTCAGATGAAGAAATACAAATGACAAGTAAATATATGAAAAAACATTCAGTATCATTGGTCATTCAAAAAATGCAAATTAAAACAACATTGAGATTCCATCTCCCTGCAGAAAGAACGACTAACATTAAGAAATCAGCCAATAACAAATGCTGGAGAGGCTGTGGAAAAAAAGGAACCCCTACTGCACTGTTGGTGGGAGTGCAGACTGGTACCACCACTATGAAAACCAGTGAGGAGATTCCTTAAAAATCTAGGTTTGGAGGTCCCATTCAACCCAATATTCCCCTCCTGGGTATTTGTCCAGAAGGATTGAAACTTCATGCCACAGCAATATGTGTGCACCCATGTTTATAACAGCTCAATGTGTCATAGCTAAATCCTAGAAATAACCTGGATGCCCATCAATTGAAGAATGGATAAAGAGATGTGATATTTTTTTACAATAGAGTACTATTAAGCTACAACATAGGATAAATTTGAGTCTTTTGTCAGCAAATGAATGCAAAATGAGAACATTCTCTTGAGTGAAATAAATAGAACCCCGGTCTCCTTAGTGTGAGAACCTGAAAGAAAAATGGAATCTGAAGGGTAAAGTAGACACTGGGAAAGGGACATGAACTTATTCAGAAGGAAAAAATTATGAACGAGAAGGACAGGGGAGGGAGTAAAGAGAGTTATCTATGTATGTAAACAGGATGGTTTAGACAACTGTACTGTGCATTTATGCTGGTCCATGGAAAGAAGCAGATAATGCTTTGTTTCATCTTTTTTTCTCAGTTGTTTATACTTTTTCTTTTTTAGTACCAGAGATCAAATTCAGGACCTTATGCTTGCTAGGCAGGCACTTATGCCACTGAGCTATCTCCCTAGCCCTGTTTGTACTCCTCTTAATTTCTTATATATTTCTTTCTTTTTTTAATGTAGTTAGTAGAGAGTCTACAGGGTCTCACTGTATAGATCGGACTCAAAAAGTAGTGATTCTCCTGTTTTTAGCCTCCCAAGCACTGGTAATATAGGCATGCATCACCAGGCCCAGTCTCAATTGTCTCAGCATGCTCCAGGGATGGGGCTGGCACAGCATGCCAGGTATTGAGCCCTGGCCACTGTGCTCTGCCTAAGCAGGCACTTTAGTCCACTGAACTATCTGGCCAACCCTCTTTCTTTTCTTCTTCCTTCAATTTCATATGCATATGTCTGGTAATATGAATAAGTGGTTGGAAGACAACCCTATATATTACAGCAAATGCTGTAAAATTCTTACTACTTTTTTTAAGTGAAATTCTGTATCACTTTTAATTTTTTGTTTTGATTCTAATTTGTACTTTATAAATAAATAGATGAATAAATAAATAAATAAATAAATAAATGTAAACAACAGTGAGCATGATTGATAGAGTATAGCTCCAGAAAAAATAAGCAGAACTCAGGCTTCAAGGAAGATATATTAACCTAGGATGGAAAAAGGAAAATTACTTCCTGAGATGGAAAGATACAAAGAAATCAAGTGAATGTGAAAGTACATATATTTATGTTACAAGACTAAGAACGCAGAAAATAAATGAAATTAAAACTTAATAATCTATATTTTCTCCAAGACCTTCTCTGACAAGAAAGAAAAAAGAAAAGTTTAAAGATGACAATTTGATTCTGAGAGCTACTATAGAGAAGCAAGGGTCTAGCCTATTAAAGCTGGATATCTAATATACTTAAAGTAGAATAATTAAATCAATATATTTTTATATAAAATTAAATTCTTTTGATATTTATGTAATTTTCAGATATATTTTTCATAAATAGTACAAAGGTAAGAAATGTTACCTTTTATTGATATTACAAGTTAGAGGAAAATGAAATGTTCATCATTTTATAATTAATTATGCTAAAATCATACCTACATTGAAATTTGGATTTCTATAAAGATCTTTCAGTTATTTTGACTTTTTTTTTTTTTTTTTTTTTTTTTTTTTTTTTTTTTTTTTTTTTTTTTTTTTTTTTTTTTTTTTTTTTGCTTTTTGAGACAGGGTCTCGCTATGCAGTTCAGGCTGGCCTTGAGCTCACTTTTGTAGCCCAGGCTGGTCTCAAACTCACATCAATCCTCCTGCTTCAGCCTCCTGAGTGCTGGGATTACAGGCGTGCGCCACCACGCCCGGCAATTTTGACTTTTTAACTCTAATATAAATATTCAAAATCAATTATCTCTAAATCACTATAAGTATTAATGATTTTCTCCAAAAATAAAAAAGAATACAAATATATACTTATAAAAATGTGCTATTGGCCTCAGCTGATGCAGGGAACTTCTGCTCCCAGTGCCAACCCCCTCCCAAAAGTGGGTGCCTAAGGGATGCCAGGTGTGAAAGAGTCAGGCTTGAGCCAAAGCCAGTCTGGGCCCTTGCCGGAAGAAATGTGAGGTGGCCTGGCTCCAAGTAAAAGCATGTATCCAACTTTCCCTCCTCCCTGACAAATGACTTATTCTGCATATTTTACACGTATGGCAAAGCTGTGAAGGTTTTATAATGAAAGACAAAGATACAAGGCAGAGTAAAGGGGTTGTGTTTATATTGCTTTTGGATGAAGATTCTGCACAAAACTGCACCAGAGCAGTTCCAAATAACAACAGGTGCTTTCCTGTTTCCAGTTGCATGGAGGCAGCTCATGTGTCTGGGACACCTCAAAGATAGGACTTTTCTTTGCACGCCAGATGCTGCTCTGCAACTGTCATCATGCCACAGAATGGATTTATTGATTTACACTGTAAACACAATGGGTACCACTTGGATTATCAAGAAAAAAAGAGAAGGAAGTAAAGTTGAGAGGCTCATGAATGTTCAAAGAAGGCCAAAAAAAAAATGATTGGTCTGCAGACTAAGCTCTACCACAAATAGAGTCATACGAAGAAAACACAAATAAAGAAGACTATCAAGATCCATGAAAAGGAAAACACCAAACCAAAGAGCAATGAAAAGATTCCACAAGGAGCAGTACCTGCCTACCTGCTGGACAGAGAGGGATAGTCTTGTACTTTCCAACATAATTAAACAAAAAGAACAGGTGGGAAAAAGGGAAGCTGCTCTGCCCAAAGTTCATGCCCAAGGAGAAATGAAAGTATTAAAAGTTATTTGAACTGGAAAAAGAAAAAAAAAAAAGGCATGGAAGAGGATAGTCATTAAAGTCTATTTTAATAGAGATGGCTTTACAAAAAAAAACACCTAAATATGAAAGATTCATTAGGTCAGTGGACTTATGTTTTAAGAAGGCCCATGTAACACATTCTGAACTGAAAGCCACCTTTTGCTTGCCAATACTTGGTGTGAAAAAGAATCCCTCATTGCCACTGTATACAACTTTGAGTGTTATTACCAAAGAAACAGTGATTGAGGTGAACATGAGTTGGGCCTTGTAACATAAAGAGGCAAGGTAATCTGGCATAAATATGTCCAGGTAACCAACAATCTTGAAAATGATGAATGCATAAATTGCACTCTTAATAGTTTGACAGATGCTTCATACAGTAACTTCTTACACTTATTGAAGACTACAGACAAATCAGGAAAACCATAATTTGAATACTGCTGAACAATTCTCATGACTACATTCACCAAGAAAACTATTTATTAAATCATAAAAAACATTAAAATGGTCAAGTTTAAAACTTTATTTATTTATGTTATGGCTGGCTCAGTCTGCCCTGGGGATGGGGCTAGCGTATCATGCAGTGCAGGGGATCGAACCACGGTCCCTGTGGTTACCTAAACTTCCCTAAGCAGGCACTTTAGACTCCTGGCTAAAATGGTCCAGTTTAAAAAATAATAATAATAACAACAACAGTTATTTGGTAGTGACAAAACCAAGCATTGCTGTTGTCAATGGAAAAGCAGCTGAACTGATCCAAAAGCAAAACTACTTTGATAAATCTAAGTGTTACAAATGTAGGGAAAGTGAACACCTAAATTATGCTTCTCTGAAGAGTATGCTCTGAAAATATTAGCCTCCAAAGAAGAAAGAGAAGGGCTTGGGAGATAGCTTAGTGGTCTAAGCACCTGCCTGGAAAGTGCAAAGACATGGGTTCAATCCCCAGTATTTCAGGCTGTGCCAGTCCCAGAACCACAAGTACACTATAGTGGCCCTGAAACCGGTCATGGTGGTACGTCCTTGTAATCCCAGCACTGGCAAGGCTGAGGCAGGAGGATCACTACAAGTATGAGCTGCATAGCAAGACCCTGTATCAAATAAATAAATAAACATTTTTTTTTAAAAAATGCCAGTTGTGTTGGCACAAGCCTGTAATTCCAGCACTTGACAGGCTGAGACAGAAGGATCACTGAGAATCAGAGACCAGCCTAGGGGCTACAAAAAATGAGTACAAGGTCAGCCTGAATTGCATAGTGAGATCCTGGCTTTAAATAAACAAAAGTCTTTTTAAAAAGAGACAATAAAACTTATAATTGTAATTCTTTAAATAGAAGGAGGAGGAGAATGAAGAAGAGGAAGAAGAAGAAGAGAAAAGGAAGAGAAGAAGAAGAGGGACAATGACATCAACAACCACCACCGCTGCCACCACCACTGCTACTGCCATCACCACCAAACTGGAAGAAATTAAGGATGTAGCAGAAAGTGAGGATGAGGGTGAGGACCCTTCTCTTGACAGCCTCAGCTAAGCTGTAGCCTGACAGCAAGCCAAAACGGAATAAATGGAAATCCGGTATGGGGGCCCTTTGACCTCTGAGGATTCCCAGCACCCAAGGATAAAGCAGAGCATATACTTCAGTGATGAAGAACTTACTATATAGAGTTGTGCACTAGAAATGTCAGGAAAAGCTGGGCATGGTGGCTCACACCTGTAATCCCAGCACTTGGGAGGCTGAGGCAGGAGAATCAGTGTGAGTTTGAGACCAGCCTGGGCTACAAAAGTTAGCTCAAGGCCAGCCTGAACTGCATAGCAAAACCCTCTCTCAAAAAGACAAAAAAAAAAAAAAAAAAAAAAAAAAAAAAAAAAAAAAAAAAAAAAAAAAAAAAAAAAAAAAAAAAAAAAAAAAAAAAAAAAAAAAAAAAAAAAAAAAAAAAAAAAAAAAAAAAAAAAAAAAAAAAAAAAAAAAAAAAAAAAAAAAAAAAAAAAAAAAAAAAAAAAAAAAAAGACATGTCAGGAAAATGAAAACCATCTGCAGTAAAAAGTATTTGCATACAAAGACATTTATGACCAAATAGTATTTTACTTCTACACAGTACACAGAAGATGAAACATAATTTTTTAAATTATATTTTGAGTTGGGTATAGGCCAACTCCTGTGGTGCCAACACTCTGGGAGGCTGATGAAGGAAGCCTACAAATTCAAATCCATCCTGGGCAACTTAAGAATTTAGTAAAACCCTCTCAGAATAAACAAAAAAAATGTTAATGTATTTGGTACAGGGTCTCACTACATAGCTCAGACTCATAGGGATCCTCCTGTTTCAACCTCCTCAGAACTGGGATTACAGGTATGTACCACCATGCAAGATCTTGGCAGCCAGCTCAGTGCAGCCATGGGCAGGACCTATGTGGCCTGTGGTGCCAGGAATTGAGCCCCAGTCCCTGAGCCTGCCTGAGCAGATGCTTAGTGTGTGAGCTATCTTGCCAGCCCTAGAATAAACAATTTAAAAAGTTACACCAAAAATGTAGCTCAGTGGATAGACCTGAGTTCAATTACCAGTACCAAAAAAAAAAAAAAAAGAAAAATTGTATTTACATCTTGCCATAGCATAGTAGAGACTTAATATGTCTAATCCAAAAATCCAGCCGGGCGTGGTGGCGCACGCCTGTAATCCCAGCACTTGGGAGGCTGAGGCAGGAGGATTGGTGTGAGTTTGACACCAGCCTGGGCTACAAAAGTGAGCTCAAGGCCAGCCTGAACTGCATAGCGAGACCCTGCCTCAAAAAGACAAAAAAAAAAAAAAAAATCCAAAATACTCTAAAATTCAAAACTTAAGCACCAATATGATGGCTCAAGTGGAAAACGTCACACCATGCAACTATGATTCATGAACCACATTATGTAAATTACTGTACCTGGGCTGACCAGATAGCTCAGTGGATTAAAGCACCCGCTTAGGCAGATGCGGGGACCAGGTTTGATCCCTGATGTGCAGTGCTGGCCCTGGCCCAGGGCACGCTGAGACAGTGATTAAGACTGGGCATCGTGGCACACCCCTGTAATCCCAGCTCTTGGGAGGCTGAAAACAGGTGAAGCACTATGAGTCCAATTTGTGTAGTGAGTCCCTTTAGACCTTATACTAAATTTTAAAAAATCATGAAAATTACTGTATCCAAATACCTTCAGGGTACATCCATAAGTATATGAAACATAAATGAATTTCATGCTTAGACTGAGGTTCCATCATCAAAATGTCACATATGTATATGTACATATTCTAAAATACTTGTGGACCCTACTTACATTGTTATTGGGGTTGGGGTTTTCCTATGTAGTTTATGAGTCTATGAATTTTCAACTCATTACATAATAGCCCAGGTTGGCCTCAAGCTGATGGTAGTCCTGCCTCAATTTCTTGAGTACTGGGATTAGAAGGTAAATGTCTCCACACTGAGGTGGTCCCAAGTATTTTAGATAAGGGAGACTACCTACATTAAGACTCAGCATTTGTTAGTAATAAACTTGAAAAGAATTAATTTTAATAAAAGCAAATACTGCAGACCAGGGATACAATTAAGTATCAAAGTGCCTGTGTGGCAAACAGGAGGTCCTGAGTTTGATTCCCTGTACCAAAAAAAAACAGCTATTATGGCAGGATGTGATGGCACATGCCTGTAATCCCAGCATTAAGGAGGCTGAGGTAGGAGCATCACTGTGAGTTCAAGATCAATCTGGACTACAAAGTAAGCTCCACGTCAGTCTAGACTGCATAGGGAGACGCTTGTCTCAAAAAGAGAAAAAATAAAATAACACAAATGCTAGGATGTTAATGCTGTTACTATTCTATAAAAAGGTAGGTATTAAAATGATTTACTTGAAAATTTCACTATAAATGCCTTAGTGATATCTGTTTTATAAGTCCTTTTGAAAGATAGTCTTTAAGCAGAAACTTCATAAGAACTGAAAAATAAGTGGCTTATTAATAGTACTGTCAATAAATTTTTCAAAAGGAAGAAATAGATAACCATGTGCTATCACTAAAAGTAAAATACAATTTAAGATGTATATGAAGTTGTAAACCTCAGAAATGCAGCATTATTTTTTTGTCATTAATAAACTAGAACTGGACTGGGGAGATAGCTCAGCAATCTAAGCATGGGAATGGCAAGTGCAAGGACTCAGGTTCAGTGTCCTGTACCGCATGACATACCAGACCCAGAACCCTAGGCACACTGTGCTGACCGCTGAAACCAGGATTGGTGGCACACATCTGCAATCTCAGCACTGGGAAGGCTGAGACAGAAGGATCACTATGAGTCTGAGCTGCACTGCAAGACCCTGTAACAGACAAATAAAAGTTTAAAAACTAATAACTGGAACAAATTTATCCTTAAAGGTTATTGAAATTTGCCTATAAGAACAAATTTTAAAATTTAAAAGGAATTAAGGTATATTCTGGGGCCAGCCATATAGCTCAGCAGATTAAAGTGCCTGCAAACAGGTGCAGGAGCCAGAGGTTCAATCCCTGGGTCTGCCATGCTGGCCCCGCCCCTGAGGAGTGGTGAGATGGCAGTTGAGACTGGGTAGTGCATGCCTCTTGTGAGGCTGTGAACAGGTGGATCACTACAAGTCCGATATAGTAGTGAGACTCTGAACACCCTATAGACCCTTGCCCCCCGAAATGTATATATATACATATATATATATATATATATATATATATATATATATATTCTGTATATGTACCAACTCCACATAAAAAATGCAAGCATTATATACTGCAAGTATGTATTTGTAAAAATAAATAAATAAATCCAACAACTAACAGCACATTATATTTCTGTTTTCACATTTAGATCTTTGATGCACTTTTATTTTAGCTCAATGCATTGTGAGAGAGATGTGCCACATTCCATCTTTTGTGTGCTGCCTATTTTCCCAGCACTATTTGTTAAAGAGGCTATCTTTCCTCCAGCATATGTTTTTGGCTGTTGTCAAAGATCAGATGGATGAAAGCATCTGGGCTGTTTCTAAATCTACATATCATTTTTCTGCCAATACTATATTATTTTTACTACTCTTGCTTTATAATAGAACTTGAAATCCAAAATCGTGATATCCTCCTGTTTGCCCTTATTGCCTGACTACTTTTGCTCTTCTGGATCTCTTCTGGTTCCATATGAGTTTTAGAAATGTTTTCTCCAGTTTTGTGAGGAATGCTGGTGGTATTTTAATTGAGACTGCATTAAATCTATATGTAAGTATAGACTGGAAATATGGCCAGTTTAACTATATTGGTTTTCCTTATCCAGGTTCGGAAGGTATCTTTGTGTTTTGTGATGTGTTTTGGAGGGGAAGGAGTTGTTGCTGTTTTTTGTCTTTTTGAGACAGGGTTTTGCCATGCAGTTCAGGATGGCCTTGAATTCAGCTTGTAGCCTAAATTGACCTCAAACTCACAGTGATCCTCAGCTGGAATTACAAGCATGCACCACCACACCTGGTTCCTGGCTTTAATCTCTTTTTTCAAAGTATTATAATCTTTTACTTCTGTTCACAAATTAATACTTAAGTAATTTTTCTTGAAATTACTTTGAATGGCATTGCTTTTGTTATGGTTTATGTCTAGTTGTCCCCCCAAAGCCTCATGGAGTCATTGGGCGGGGACTGCTAGAGTTTGAGACTCGATCCATGATCCCTGGGATTATAGGGTTTAGTACTGATGGGATTATGGGTGGAAGTACTTCCGGGATTATGGGTGTAGTCTAGGGCGGGAGCTAAGGCGGAGAGCCTGAATGTAATATAAAGAGAGACAGAGAGACAGACTGGAGCGCGAGTTGTTGCTGCTGCTCTGCTGCCGTGTTGGTTGGCTACCTCTGCCGCCAGTTTGTTGCTGTTCTGCCGCCATGAACTGGATGCTCTCCGCCCTGCTCCACTCAGCCTTGGGCCAGCCGAATATGGACTGAAACCTCTACGAACTGTGAGCTAAATAAACCTTTCCTTCCTTCATTTTGAGTGTTGGGTATTTGTCCCAGCAATGAGCAAAAAGTAACTAATACAGCTTTTCTAATTTCTTTTTCAGTGAGTTTGTTATTTGTGTACATGAAAATGTGTTTTATGTGTTGCTTTTGTATCGTGCTATCTTACTAAATGTTTATTAATTCTAATTCTAGTTATTTACTGGTTTTAGGTATTCTTTGTGAAAGATAGTGTTGTCTGTGAATAAAGATATGTATTTCCCTTATATTTCATTCTCATCTAACTGCATGTGCTAAAGTTTCAAGCACTATATTGAACAGTAGTAATGACATGCACATTTCTATCTTGTTCCTTATATTTAAAGGAAAAACTTTTATTTTTTCCTCTTTTCCCATTATTTTGCCAGTAATTTTGCTATAAATGGCTCCTACAACTGTTTTCTTCAGAGTTTTTATTACAAATAAATGTTAAGCTTTTATCTAAGGCTTTTTGTACCTATTGATATAATCATATGATTATTTTTCTTATTTCTCTTTACATGATACAGTTATTGATTTGCACATGTTAAGGCATCACTCCATCCCTAGGATGAGACCTATGATTTTTATGATGATTTGTCATATTGTGATTTCAAGGGTATTAACATTAGATCTTCCCTGAAGTTGTTGCACAACCATTAAGATCCTGGACTTTTCTCAGCTGGCATATTGTTTATTCCTGCTTAAATTTTGCCACCAGTACTAGATTATTCAGGGTTTTTATATCTTCTTTGTTTAATTTTGGCAACTCATATATATCTGGGAATATATTTATCTCTTCTGAATTTTCCAATTAAATGGAGTAAAAGTTTTCAAAATTATTACTAATCTGATTTCAGGTGTACACTCACTGTGATTTTTCCCTTTTTCATTTCTAACTACATTGATATAGGTCTGTTCTTTATTTTTGTTTTTTTGCAAGATTGACTCAGAGTTTGTCTATTTTTTTTATTCTTTCAAAGAACCAGCTATTCAACTCAATCTTTGTGGGGGGTTTTTTACTTCAGTTTCACTAATTTCTGTTTCAATTTTTAAAATTCTCTTTCTTGCACTATCTTTGGATTTAAATTATTCTTGTTTTTCCCGGACCCTGAAATATATGATTGAGTTATTTTTTGGGGTTCACTCTGTCTTTTTTTATGTGGGCATTCACAGCTATAAACTTTCCTCTTAGGTCTGCTTTTATTGTGTCTCATAGGTTCTGAAATGTTGTACTAGGATTATTGTTTGATTCTAGGAATAATTGCTTCTTTGATTTCTTCTCTGCCCCATGTATTATTTAAGAATATGTTGTTTAATCTCCATATATGTTGGCATAATATCTGTGGTTTCTTTTACTATTGATTTATAGTTTCACTGTGCTCCGATGTGACAAATAATAGAATAATTTCAATTCTTTTGAATTTATTTAAGCATGCTTTAAGTGCTAGTATATGATCTATTTTAGGGAAAGTTTCATGTACTACTGAGAAGAATATATATTCTGTTGTTAATGCATGGATCTCTCTAGGTATCTATTAAGGCCATTTGCTCAAACACAGGGTTCAACTCATATTTATTAGTTTTTGTCTAATCTATCAGTGACAGTGAAGTGTTGAGGTCCATCATGATAACTGTGTAGATATTTATATCCAGTTGTATTTGTTTCATAAAGTTGAATGTTCTAGTTTCAGTGTATATGGATTTATAATGGTTATCTCTTCCTGTTGGATTATTCCTTTAAACAATAAATGATGACCTTCTTTGTCTCTTCTGCTAGTTTTGGCCTAAAATTCACTTTGTCTGATAAAAAGATAGCTACTCCAGATTGTTTTTGTGGTTCTGCTCCATGGAATATTGTATGCCATCCTTTTCAAGTCCATGAATTCCCTTTTGAGTTAGATATGTTTCTTATATATAGCCAATCTCTGTCACTTGACTAGGGGGACTGAAATCATTCATGTTGGAAGTTGTTCTTGAGAATAAGGAAGGAAGATCAAAGCAAGCTTGGGACCACCCTAGGCTACAAAGTGAGTTGAAAGGCAGCCTGAACTACATAGTGAGAGCCTATCTCAAAAAATGAAATAAAGAATAAGACTGCCCAGGGCCTGTCAGAAACTCATTTGACCAAGAATCCAGGCCCAGAGTATGAGTGAGACCACCCTGGGCCTGCCAGACACTCACTGAATTCAGCAACCAGGCCTAGCATATGAGTGGAACTTCATCCATCACACATGCCTGGTGTGGAACACTGTGGCAGAACTCTCTACAGAGAGACTACAGCAGTGGTTCTCAGCCTTTCTAATTCTGTGACCCCGCAATACAGTTTCTCATGTTGTGGTGACCCCAAACCAAAAAATAATTTTGGTGGCTACTTCAAATTACTAATTCCAATAATTAACATTTCACCATGGTATGGCATGGGTTTAAATAGGTATTTTCCGATGACCTTAGGTGACCCACAAGTTGAGAAACGTTGGACTACAGGGAAGACCCACCCAGCTGATCCAGGAAGAGAACATCTTGCCATAGTGGCACAGTAGGTTCACCTCCAAGAGCTATAGCAGGCTCATCTCCAAGTGCTACAACAGGAAGAAGTGGAGCACAGCAGCCAGACCCAAGCCACGCCTACCTGGATGAGTTTGAACTTGGTAGATCAAGACCTAGGGCTAAAGTAAGAACTCTACCAAAGCACTACACCAAAGGCCAGAAGACAGTACTACAAAATGATAAAAGGGCAAAATGCAGTCTCAGACCCTGAGTACACCCAAAACAACTGGAGGAGACAGAGCATAGAAGAAATTGGAAATCACATGCCTGAAAACTCTGAAATAACAGTGTCTGAAGTAAAGAAACAACTGCAGAAAAGTTTAGAGGAAATCAGATCAGAAATAATTTATGAGTTAAAAAAAAATGGTAACTATAGTGAAAGAAGTACAGCTGGGGAGATAGCTCAGCAGAATAAGTGCTTTCCTGGCAAGCACAAGGGCCTGAGTTCAATCCCTGGTTCTGCCAAAAAATTAAAAATTCAAATAAATAAATACATAAATAAATAAAATGT
Organism: Myocastor coypus; assembly: GCA_004027025.1. Taxonomy (NCBI): domain Eukaryota; kingdom Metazoa; phylum Chordata; class Mammalia; order Rodentia; family Myocastoridae; genus Myocastor; species Myocastor coypus. The sequence goes on along the minus strand of PVJA010044132.1, from coordinate 1,969 downwards.
ATATGTAGCACCTGCTTTGGCAAGCTTAGGCAACCGTAGGGACCATGGTTCAATCCCTGGCACCACATGCTGTACAAGTCCCACCCACAAGGCAGGCTGAGCTAGCCATAACATAAATAAATAAAGGTTATTAAAAAAATAAAATAAGGCCAGGGAGATAGCTCAGGGGCACAAGTACCTGCCTAGCAAATGCAGGGTCCTGAGTTTGATTCCCCAGTTCTGCAAAAACAAAAACAAACAAAAAACTAAATACTTCAAGGGAACACCCACTTGGGACCCCCCCCCCCGTCCCTCTCTTAGACAGGAGCTTTCTTTCCCCTAATAAATATGTTCTGCTCATTAAATAAATAAATAAATAAATAATAAAAAGTAATAAATTATTCTAAAGAAGACACTGATTAAAAGAAAGGAGAGAAGAATAGAAAAATGATGGAATCCTTGAATGAGCAATATAGGAAAGAAACAGAATGCATGAAGCAGATTCGAAAGGCCATACAGGAAGTTCAAACCTCAATCACAAGATGGCAAAACCATTTCGATGAAAGTGAAAACAGACTTTCAGACCTTGAAGACACCACTGCAGCTAGTCAAAAGCTAAGAAAAGATCTCTTAAAAACAACTAAGACTCAGGAAAAAATAATTAAACATCTGAAAGATGATATAAAGATGAATAATGTAAGACTAATAGGCATCAAAGAGAAAGGAGTCAATCAAATGATATAAAAAGAATATGGACAGAATAGCAAAAACTTCCCAAATATGAGGAAATAATCTGACCTTCAGTTAAATGAAGCATATAGAATTCCAAATAACATCAACCCAATTAAAATCACACTCGGACATATAATAATCAACATCCCACAAATTCAGCATAGGAACAGTGTACTAAAACCTACTAGAGAAAAAAAACAGATCACATTTAAAGGAAAACCCATCAGAATAACAGCAGATTTCTCTTTACAAACCATCAAGTCAAGAAGAGCATGGAGCAAAGTACTACAAGTCATGTAAGAAAATAAATTCCAGCCCAGACTGCTGTACCCTACAAAACTCTCTTGTAAGTATAATGGAGAAGTGAAATGCTTCCATGACAAAGAACAACTAAAGAATTTTATGATGACAAAGTCAACCCTACACAGACTACTAAAAGATATTCTTAGGAGCCAGGGAGATAGCTCTGTGGCACAAGTGCCTGCCTGGCAAGTACAAGGTCATGAGTTTGAATCCTGCAAAAAAAAAAAAAAAAAAAAGATATTCTTTTTTTTTTCTGTAATTTAGGGAGGGGTCTATAGGGTGTTCAAGGTCTCACTATTAGATCAGACTTGTAGTGATTCACCTGTTTACAGCCTTCTAAGATCTGAGATTACAGGAACATTTCACCATACGCAGTCTCAACTGCCATCTCAGCACACCCTGGAGGCAAGGTTGGCAGGGCAGACCTGGGGATCGAACTCCCAGCCCCTATGCCTACTTGCAAGCCTAAAAGATATTCTATAAAGGGATCAAAATGACCACAACTCCATGAATGAGAACAGAAAGAACCCACTAAATAGGTGAGACTCTCAGAAACAGTATATAGCTATAGCAATAAAAAGCTGATTGATACACCAGCCTCAGCAACATAACAAGAACATGTACTCTGAATTAATCACAGATTCACATATATGATACAAAACATTCTGGACTCAGCTGGGCTCACAATTTAATTTTAATTTTTGAATATTGTTTTGAAATATTTAATTTTTAATTAAGTAATAATTAAATTTCTGAACATTAATTTTAATTTTGTTTTATGATTTATACTGTATCTTTGACTTACAATCTACTTATAAGACATGGTATGATATTTTCTGCTAGTATTAGAAATTTTAGAAAGTATATCTCCATTTTCTATTGACTTTTTTTTTTTTTTTTTTTTTTTTTTTTTTTTTTTTTTTTTTTTTTTTTTTTTTTTTTTTTTTTTTTTTTT
>PVJA010044131.1:0-16358 GCA_004027025.1 Myocastor coypus | reverse complement strand
GGATTGAACCCCCTCCAAATTCTTTTAGCTTTCTCTCTACTATTGTAAGGAGACCTCCAGCCTTTCCATAGCATGTGCCAGCATTGTAGACGTGAGTGTGATCTGAGGTCAGGGTCCTCGGTGTGGACTCTCTCTCTACTCAAGTAGTTCTCACTGGAGGTTACATTTTTCTATTACTTGTAACGGGATGAGAATAAATGTTTTGAATGTTTCTATGTCCTAGGACATCAGTCTAATAAATATAATTGCAATGCTATGAAATCCTTTCCAGCTGAAGGAGCAAACCACAAAGACTGTGGTTTCTTTGTACATTTTTTTCCCTTTTAAATCGAAACCATACTTTTAGATTCGGTTGTGCCTCACAGGTGTCCATCTGTAGCATTTTCTCCGTCATGTTCCAATTTTCAGTCATGAAGGGGGCCTGCACTAGGGGAAAAGTTGCCCTTTAAAGCTGTTTTTCCCTTTTCATTTTGAGTTTTAACTCCTTCAGAACCTCTCACATTCACAGGGAGGAGGAGGATCAGGGAGTACAGCGACAGAGATGGTGCATGCTGTCACATTCAGGACAGCGCTTTCTGGGTGTGTGGTGCTTAGCTGTCCTTCTAGCACTCTGGGAGGCTGAAGCAGGAAGACTACAGGTTTGATTTTCAGCCTACCCTGGGCAACTTAGTGAGATCTTGTCTCAAAATTGAACATACAGAAAAGCCCTGGAGATGGTGCTCAGTGTGAAGACCTGGGATTCGATCCCCAGGACCAAACAAAATGAAAACAAAACATGAAAACTGAGCTCTGCTTCTTGTCAGGCCAGGTCTCGCAGCAGGCCCACATGTGGCATCAAGCTTCCGGTCACATGTGCTTGGCCGCCAAGAGCAGCCAGAGCGTATCTGAGGCCAGTGTCAGTTGGTTTTCTCTTTTTTGTGAATTTGAGTCCCTTCCTTGCTTCACAGACTTGAACTGAGCTGCAACAGTGAATGTTGGTGGTCAGGATGAAGTCCTGGGATGTGCTGCTGTATTTTCTTGGCAGGTACAGATTTTCTGGATGTTTGCATCTTTCCAAGCATTGAATCTCTTCAAACAGGGGATTATGAAGCGGTTTGTGTAGATGTGGTCCATTTCACCTGGATTTTGTGCTGGCTTTCCTAGCAGAGACATGAATCACACTGGGTCTTGATTTCTTTATGTGGAAAAGGACTGGCTACCAAATGACCTTAGCAAGGACTTCTAGTTCAGACCCTCGAGGGGTTGTGTGGCTCCAACACCTTATCACAGGTATTAGAAGAGGCTTAATAGATGCAGACATTTCTTTGCAGTACAAGTTGCATGAGTTGTAATGATGGCTCTCTGAGGGCATCATGTGCTCAAGTTAAAGCCTTTGATTTTCTGTCACTGTGACCCTGATTCTTAGACATGAGTAAAGTCTGTAGGAAGCGACTTTACTTTCTTCAGCCAGTGAAAACACACATTCTTTCAAAGAAAACCCTGTCCATTACTTCATTCTGTGCCTTTCACAAGAGCCTGATAGGTTGCATTACGAATAGAGCACACAACAGTAATAAATACTAAGGAAAAAATGTTGAAGTTGGAGCAACTGATTTTTTGGCACTGATGGAGTAAGGTTGATTGGACTTTATTTCAGGACACCTCTGACAACCTTGCAGTATCTGAGAGACATTTTAGAAGTACTAGAAGAACATTGGTACGATGTTGGAACATGTCCTGTGTGCCTGAGATGGAGTGCATGGCCCAAGGCAAATCCTTTGCCCCCGATTGCGGAATGAGTCTCAGTGAATTCTTCCTGTGCCAGTTATGATCAGTTAGAGAGGTAAATTTCAGAATAACTCACTATTATTATTGTGGTTTTATAATAAACCTTTGAAGATGGCCTTTATCAATGACTCATGTTTTGTCGTAAGAGCAGACACCTTATTGTTAACATCAAAATGATGTAGTCTTCAATTATAATTTTAGGAGGAATTTGAGGAGATATGAGAAATAGTAAAAATACATATTTCAATTACATCATTATACAGAGTGTATGAAGTAACTGATTTCTTTTTTTCATAGCCCAGTTGCTTAAATTGTTCTTAGGGCTTTCTTGGTACATTTCTGTCTCATTTTGGTACCTCAGGTTAGTTAGAGGATGGTAAGGCTGTGACTGCTAGTGTTGTGGGGATACTTAAGTCTAATTTAATGTGAGAAAGAACAGTGTGTGAACCCTAAGCTGTACTCCTTCCTGGTGGGTCTATCCAGTCATGTGTCTCTGCTAGAACTGGAACGTTGTTTGCTCTGTCCTGGCTCACTTACCTTGGACTCCTTTATGTGTACAACAGGCTGTGCACCGAAGCGTGAAAACCAGAACCATACAGTTTCACTAGCCCTGAAGTCATAAAATATTTTTATTTGCATAGTAAATCTGGGATAGATTTTAGTGGAAAATCCCCACAGATCTGAGATAATGAAGGTGGTAACAATTTTCAGAGATAAATAAGTAATCTATTAGTTCAGTTAGATGTCTTTGCAAGTCACGTGACAAATCCTGCATGACTTTCCTTGTTCACCCATGTAGGTTTCCTTATAGATGTACGTTCTTTCTTTTCACATGTTTAAAGTCCTAGCAGTGTTTTTGTCTTTCCCCCATCTTTTTATTAAAAAACTTTCATGTATAAAGAATTGAAATAATTGCATATTACACATCCATAAGTCTCTACTTGAATGTATTAATAATTAATATTAAGCTACATTTACTGTATCTATTTGTGTGTGTGTGACCGGGTATGTATATAATTTTTTGCTGAACAATTTGAAGTAAATTGGAGTAAGCAAGCACTATAATGCTTACCCCCTAAATTCTTGGACATCTATTCTCTATAAATAAGGGAAATAGGAGCATACTCCTACATAAACACCATAGCACTTTTTAAAAATTATTTGTTTATTTATTTATTTGGTACAAGGTATTGCTATACAGCTCTGACTTGTAGTGATCCCCCTGTCTTTGCCTCCTCCACTCTGGGACTACAGGCATGTGCCATCATGCCCAGTTTTGGTGGTCAGAATGGCATGTGGTGTTGGGAATCAAACCTGGGTCCTTGCGCTTGCCAGGCAGGCACTTAGACCACTTAGCTATCTCCCCAGCCCCAACATAGCATTTTAAAATTATAAATATTAATAATTTCCTCATGGTATCTGATACCTAATCTATATTCAAATTTCTCCCATTGACTTCAAATTGTCATTGATTGGATTTATTTCTCTGTCAGTGTTCATGCATTGTAATGCTTGTGATGGCCCTGAAGTTTCTCTTACTTTATTCTAAAGTCTGGAGTAGTTCTCTGGCATTTCTTATACATTGTTCGCTCTTTAAGGAGACAAGGGCCATGCTGAGAATACTTCTGACTGTTTTTTATTCACTTTTCTCTCTTCCTTGTATTTTCTATAAGGTGTAAATAGGGCAAAAGTTTGGGAGTTATTATTTGTTCTAATCATTTTGGGCAAGATACTGTGGAAGAGATAAAGAAACAATGTTGACTTTTTTTTTTGAGACAGAGTCTTGCTGTGTAGTCCAGGCTGCCTCCTGCCTCAACCCCCTTGAGTGCTAGGATTCCCAGGTTGTAGGGTGTGGGGGACAGTGGTGCTATACCTGGCTCAATGTTGTCTTTGTTGATTTTCATTAAAACCCAGGGCTTTGCTAACATTGAGAAATGGAGATTAATTATGTAGAAAGGTAATACTGATATGCTTCTTCCTTATTTTAATGGACCTAAACTAAACATTGACTGAGTCTTGTCTTCTCTCTGTACCCTTCTTGGCTGTTTGGTTGTACAACAATGGGTGTGTGGCACTAGCCGGGAGTTTTCTTACATCTTCATGGCTCTGTGGTACTCCTGTCTTGCTTACCGACATGTGAGCAGTAAGAATAGTGTTACTTTTTTCATAACTTTCTGAAACCAAAGAGAATTTAGTGTTGCTGAGGGGCTAATTTATTTCCATTGAGCATGCTGTCTTAAATTGAGTGAGCAGAGGAATTTTCTGGGTACTCAAGGGAACTGCCTCTGCTTGCTAGGTAGGTAGCTATCATATGCTGGATGGATTCATCTTCTCCCTTGCTCTTAGTGCAGCTACTTTCTCTCACTTCTAGGCTTCATCTTTTCTCAAAGGAAGTAGAACGATAGGATAGGTCTGTATGTCAGGGAAAAGACCTTTTATTTTGTCTTTTGAGCTCCCTTTCTAGGAGTTGAGCAAATCTCCTTTGAATGGAACTTCCTGTTGCCTGTGGCAGTTTTTGTCTTTGTTTTGTCTGGTAAGCCCCCCTCCGGAAAGCTGAACACCCCTACAAACATGTGGGCTCCGTTTCACTTTCACATAGCTTGTTATTGTGGTTCTCCAAGGCCTCTTCTTGCGTGGACTTTCTGACTTTGCCCTGTGGCCTTCAGATGCTCAGCAAGTATACTTTTCTGTTTGCCCTGCAACTAACTTGGCCTAAACTTTGCTATAAATGGCAAAGTTAGTGAAATGCCCTGGCACAGTGCCAGGTGCTGGAAATAATTTTAGACTATGAAAACTCAGCTTTCATATAAAAATATTTATTTTAAGAGCTCTTGATAGGCATGCATGTGTATGACTCATTTTCATAATGCATTAGTTCCTTTGTCAGTTGTAAGAATAAACTTTCATTAATATCTATAATTTGTTGGAATGAAAATGATTCCAGACAGACTTCAGCCTGATTCCGTTATGGAAAGACACAACCAAGTGGGTCCATCAACTTGGAGAGAAAGGTGTGACTCCGAGTGTGCATTTTGTAAACTGGAAGGGCAGTGTTTCACATCCCTTTTTCAGTGTCATTTGTTCAGCTGGAGCACTAGGTTAGCTCCTTTCCATGATGAAACAAGGCTCACAAATTTGGAATCTCAGCCTGTCAAACTTTCTTAGGGCTCGTGGACCTGTCGGAGTCAAAGAATGCCCTGAGATCAGGCCCCTGGACTGCAGGTGAGTAAGATAGGCATCCTTGTGGACAGGAAGGAGCATTTGCACCAGTAGTGGTATTTTGAATAAATGAAGAAGGCCCAGGGACTGGAGGCTGCATCATGTTGTTACACTCTGAAAAAGAGTTTAATTTCCAGTTCAATTCATTAGGCTATCAGCAAGCAAAATCTCACTTGCAGCTTGGGAAATGGAAAGCCGAATGTGAGAAATCAAAAAGCTTCTACAAAGGCAAAGATTTGAGTAAACCAGTGTCCAATAAGTGAGCCGATACTGAGCACACTTGCTTTGTAGGTTGCTTGGAGAACTTCCCCGTACACTGGTGAGCAGGCCGGTGCTACAGCACGATGGTCCTGCTGCCGCTGGCCTGCATAGTGATGTAGGGAGTGTCTGTCCTCCTGGTGGTGAGGTCCCAGGCTGGTCTGTGCTACCCCCTTCCAGGAGGCTAGGGAGACACCCAGTCTCTGACAACTTCTGCTTTTATAAGTTTCAAACTCACCCATATCTGATTGCATAGTGATTTGTTGTGGTGGTGTTGGTTAAGTGAATCCCCAAATAATAGTATTGAAGAAATCTTGAATCTTTTTCCTGTGAGATATATTTTTATTTTTATCTTTTTCCTTCTCAAATGGATTTTAACTACATGATACAGTGTAAAGATATTATAGATTAGCCATTATGACATTAGTGGTATAGGATTTGGGGTGACAAAGTCATTTAAATAATAATGAAAAAATGGCTAACCTTCATAGAATGTTTGTGATATGATAAGAATAATTTCAAATATTTTACATATTTGATTGACCTATTGGCTTCCCTCAGCTCCATGACTTAGTGAACATTATTGTTTCCACTGAAGCAGGGGGCTGTGAAGTAACCAGCTCAAGATCATAGTAAGTGGAGGAGTTGAGGTTTAATCCCAGACAGCTGAAAAGAAATCCAGTTATTCCTGCTTTTTCGTTTCTTACCTATAGTGTATTTGCTACTGTGTCCCTCTTTATTTATTTATTTATTTATTTTTATTTTCCTTAGTGTCAAAAAGAAAATTGTGCATAGCTAACAACTAACCAAAATTTTTGAAAAATTATGGTAAATTTCCAAGCTCATCACAAATTGTTCAAGACTTTTTTTTTTTTGCCTTCTGTTTTCTTAAGAAAGTTAGTGTAGGACAAGTGTGGGCAAAGGTGGAGTCCTTGCTTTCTGTTTATTTATTTATTTTTATGGCCAGTCAGCCTGCCCTGAGGGCAAGGCAGGCGCAGCATGTGGTGCCAGGGATTGAACTGTGGTCCCTGCAGCCGCCCAATCTTTCCTAAGCAGGCGCTTTAGACCACTGAGCCATCCCACCAGGCCCGAAGTCCTTGCTTTCTGATGAGGCTGCTGTCTCAGAGGAAAGCTCAGGGAAGGGCTTCTTGTGCAGGGTTAAGTGCAGCTGCAGTTCAGGAGGAGAAGACTGACCTCTGGTCCTGCTGCTCAGACCCATCCTGCTGTCTATAGGCCTGGGGGTTGCTGTAAGGAGAGGTGATTTTTAGCTGCAGTTTTTTTTTTTTTTAATTATATTTTATTTATTTATTTACTGGTTTTCATTTGTTTATTTATTTATTTTTTATTTTTTTATTGTTTAAATTTAACATGGGTTATATTACATATTTTCATCATCAGATCAGTTTAGATTAATACATATAGGTATATAAGATTGATCGAACAAGCCGGGCGTGATGGCTCACGCCTGTAATCCCAGCACTTGGGAGGCTGAGGCAGGAGGATTGTTGCGAGTTCGAGACCAGCCTGGGCTACAAAAGTGAGCGCAGGACCAGCCTCAACTGCATAGCAAGACCCTGTCTCAAAAAGATAAAAAAAATAAAATAAATAAAAAAAAAAGATTGATCGAACAATTAAACATTAACCCTTCTAAATCAACATTATTATATATTTTTTCTTTTCCCCTTTCTTTTCTTTGAAAGTTGACATATTGCATGTTGTCCTCACAATCGTTCTACAGAGTACAGTGTGTGGGCATGACCCACCTCCCTATTGATGTTGCTTAGAAAATAAAAAAAAAAAAAAGGAAAAGAATATACTTCCCTTTGGACTAAGAGGAAGCAGGTACATATACAGTCAAAGGTTCTGCAATTGTAGCTGCAGTTTTATAGACTTTGTCACCTACTTTCTCAAGTCAACCTGACTAAATTGGTCTATATGACTGACTGCTTCATTTAGCTTTGGTGATTGAAATTATAGTACCTGGCTGTAAAATATGAAAAAGAAAATGGGTCCTGATTGCAAGTACCTTTTGGAGAGAAAAGTCACCTTTCTGTGGAGTGTAAATGTTGTGATAGGGTTTTGTAATGATGACAGTAACACTTAACAAACTGACTGCAGCGTATGCAATTATATGTTTAGAAAGACAGTCTCATAAATACATGGATTATTACTGGAGCACATCCACTCTGTTTTCAGCATTACCTATATCACCTCTTCTACTTTTTTATGTGCTAGCCTTTCTCTTCCTTATGCTGAGATTGTAGTTTTTATTTAATTATCACCCTCCTGATGAACCTTCTGAGGTTTGCTGTCTACCCTGTTACTTTAGGTTTAATTCACTTCTAGTTCTGGTCATGTATAGTTCTGTTTTTTGTGCCTGCCCCAAATGCCATCCAGAAAGGCATCCCAGTGGCAGTGTGGAATGAACACAACTGTGGGTCACACGTTTCTCTTTCTGGGAAGCTGTGAGGATGCTTTGGACTTAGAGCCAGCCCTAGAAGAAGCAGTGGCTCCCTGGGCTCTGTGAGTGAGGCTGCCTGAACCACGGAACGTGCCGACTTCCTTGCCACTGCTGCGCCATGCTGCTGTGGCTTCACACCATATTTAGAATCTTTCCCATCCTGCACTCTCACACTGGGTTGGAAACAATGGAGGTACAATTTTAGGTTCATGTCAGCATGAACTAACTTTCATTCATCCTAATTTTCACTTAGGATCTAAGCCAACCTCTGCAGCCCTCCTGGGTTTGTTGACCTCTGCTCCCCCTGAGCATTTCTAGCCGGGGCCACTGCCACGTCTGCACTTTCAACTTGTACCTACCTTTTTGTTATAAAAGGAATTTTAAATTTAGTTTTTAATAGTGAACCCAGCATAGAACATGTTCTAAGTGTGAGTTCCCATGCCATAATCCCACAGTTCTGGAGTAATTGCACTTGACAGGTGTAAACTAAAGGAAACAAATAACAACAGGGTCATCGAGATAGCTCAGTGGGCTAAAGCGCAAGCTTAGGCAAGTTTAAGCAAGTTCAGAGACTATGGTTGAATCCCTGGCACCACATGCCATGCCAGCCCCACCCCCAGGGCAGGCTGAGTTGGCCAAAGTTCAGGTGCAGTGGTGCAAGCCTGTAATCCCAATGCTGGGGAGGCTGAAAGCAAGAGGATCACCACGAGTCTGAGCTGTGTAATGAGACTCTGCAACAATCAAATACATAGAAATTAAAAAAAAAAAAAAGTTAACAAGAAAACAGGAAAGGCCCTGGGTATTTACCAGTTGGCTTGGCCACTGGACTTTGCTGGGATCTGACACAGGGTGAAATTGGCCAGATATAATCCAAAGAATGGTTGATAATTTTTTTCTTTGAATTTTGTGTAGGAAAAAGACATTGAAATTATGCAAATATATCTTAGAATTAAAAATATTAATAATGATTTTAAAGAAAGGTTAAAAGCTTTTTATCGTTATAAAGTCAAAAAGGGTTTTTAAAAAGAGTGATCAGTTTTGAGACTCGTAAAATGCAGTTTTTGAGACAGTGTTTCCTGTTGTAGTGTAACAGAAAAGGGGAAGGAGCAATGCTATGGTTGGTTGTGGTGCTGGTGACAGGATCCAAAGTGATTCTCTCCCTAGGGACCCAGCTTGCATGCTTCTGTCTTTCATAACAAGAATGTTAGGCTGTGAGCTTTGAACTTTTCATGCAGCACTGAAGACACACTGTCATCCTAATGAACTCCCAGTGCACCTGGCTCTTTACATTCTGTACCTCCTGCAGGCAGCTGGGCTTCATATGGTCTGATAGTGATGGTAAATCAACATGTCTTTACTTCTCCATTGAGGTAAGAAAACTTGAGCTGTTTCACAAAGATTCCATGCTAGTAGCAATGCATCTGTCACACCTTTCAGTTTTTTCGTGTAAGATCTTTTTTTTTTGTCTTTTTGAGACAGGGTCTCGCTATGCAGTTCAGGCTGGCCTTGAGCTCACTTTTATAGCCCAGGCTGGTCTCGAACTCACACTGATCCTCCTGCCTCAGCCTCCTGAGTGCTGGGATTACAGGCGTGCGCCACCACGCCCGGCTTCGTGTAAGATCTTTTTTTTTTTTTTTTTTTTTGTCTTTTTTTTAAGACAGGGTCTCCCTATGCAGTTGAGGCTGGTCCTGAGCTCACTTTTGTAGCCCAGGCTGGTCTCGAACTCGCATCAATCCTCCTGCCTCAGCCGCCCGAGTGCTGGGATTACAGGCGTGCGCCACCACGCCCGGCTTGTGTAAGATCTTTAATGCTGTGATTAATGGCAAATTGGGGGAAACAAGCATTTTTCTAGATCTTTAATTTTATCTGTCTGTCTGTCTGTCTGTCTGTCTGTCTGTCTGTCTGTCTAATCTGAAATAGAGATTTGGAACAGAGATGTCTTTGTTAGGATATGAGAGAATGTCAGTGAGTTTTCACTTGGAGTTACCTTCAGATGAGACTTTGAAGGCATGAATAGACAAAGGGGATCCTTTTGAGGAAGTGCCTGCTTCAGGCTGTGGGAATCCCATCCTGGGTGGAAGGGCAGGTTGTGATTGGATCAGACTTAAGTAGACCAGATGTAGATGCTGGTAACCACTGCTAAGTCCACAGCAGTTGACTACTCACTACTTTACCTGCTGAATTTGTGAGACTGAGAGTAACCTTTTCACCATGCCTAGAAGATAGGGAGTAGTGTAGAGTATATGCAGCTCAGAGAATTTGAATTGTCCCATGAGCTTATAGAAAGCTCACCATTGATAGATTTGAATAGACTCCATATTTGTGACTGTACGTTTAGGTCTAGGAAAACTTGAAGTTTGGTAATGTGGTTGATTTTCATTTTCTGGTGGTTCTTCTTTTCAGTATGGGATATTGAGCCCAGGGAGTGGGAACTATATAATTTTTTAAAAGCAAATTAATTACTTTGAGATCAAATCTTACTTTGTTGCCCAGGTTTGGTTGGAAATATGACTCTCCTGCCTCAGCCTCCAAAGCAGATATAGGCATGTGCCTGTATTCCTGACTTCCTTCAAACTTTTATATTTGACAATGGGCCTACTTGCTGACATCTAACTGTAATCATCTACTAAACGCTTTGAGGTTCTGTTGTGGTCCTTGATATAAGATGCACATGAAACAACGAACAGTTTAGTACATTCAGGGTTCCTACACTTAGCCAGGTTGAATTATAGTATTTTGTATATCTTTTTCTTTTTTGGGGGGGACTGTTGCATTTTTGTGCTAATTGGTGATTTCACTGTTCCAGATGGCCTTTACCCATAGGGCTCATGTACTGCCTTGTGTTCATAATGGCAAGAAGGCCAAGCTGTGCCTTTTAGGGAAAAGTATGTGTGTTAGAAACCTTTTCTTGAACATGTGAGATACTCTTATTGACCAAAAGTAACATTTTATCAAAACAGGATACTTTTAAAAACAGAAACACAATTAAAAGAGGGACAGGATGTGTTGATCAGTTGTTGAAAATATTTGACCAGTGACTCATGGGAACTTGTTCCTAGATTTGTCCAAGAGCAAAGATATGGTACTGTATTTGCTGATGCAGCACTCACAGTGCTTTTCAGAACAGAGCACCTGTCATGAATAACAGGGATCACTGCATAGAGAAACTGTCCTTCTGTCCTAGATGGTTTCTGCCAAACTTGTAGGCATTGGTGGATGATGAAATTTCTTGAAATTTTTGCCATTTTTCGTGGCATATCATGAAAAATGTGGATTTATGTTGATATGTTGGTGGGGAGCCATAACTTTAGTAATATGATGGAAGATCTTAAATGCCAATTTCTGAAGCACCTTCTGTGTAAATCAGACTACAATATACTTCTTCCTCCATTATTTCTTTTGAGCTGCACTGGGACAATTTCCTCTGGGCCTCCTGCAGCTGGGGTGGCCCCCTCACCTATCCCCACTCTGTGCAGTGGTACAAAATTAGGCAACACAGGAACCTGCTGTCTGGGTGGGAGGGAGCCACTTGGAGATTTCTAGCAGCTCTTGCATTTGAATGGATGATAGTCTGTGGGCTCAAGGGGGAGGAAAACAACCTCAGGATGAAATTATTAAAAAGTGGCTAAATTCAAAATATTCAAGAGAAAAATGGTCTAGCTTTTTACAGTCCCTAAAACTTCTGTTTTGTAATTTCACCAATATTTTTAAAAAAGAAAAGTGACAGAGACAAAAGAGCCCTGTTCTGCCTTTTGAGGAAATAGTTTTGCAAGGTGATTTGGCTAGAAAATTAATTAAAGGCTCAGAGCTTCCGGGATAGACCTTGGGTAGGACAAATGTGTCCACTGCTAGGCCTCGGGTTCAGCTTGTACGGAGCCTCTGAAAAGGCTTTTCTGCTTCCAGAGACATAGGTGCAGAAACTTTCAGAGTTAAATACTGGCATATCCTTGTTTCATGTGGGCAAAATATACATAAAATTTACTATTTTCACTGTTAGTGTGCAGTTCAGCAGTGTTAAACATAGATTAATTCAGTAAGGTAAAGTCTATTCAGATTGTGGTGCAGCCAGTCTCCAGAACGCTTTATATTCTGCAAACCCAAGCCTTATCCATTAAACAATTCCCTACTCCCTCCTTCCGGTCTCTTGCAGCCACAATCCTCTTTTCTGTTGCTGTGAATTTTGCTTACTTGAGGTGCTGTGAATCAGTGAACACGTACAGAGGTTGTCTTTTGGTGGGCTTATTTAATTTAGGGTAGTGTCTTAAATCTAATCCGTGTCGTAGCATGACTGAGAATTTCTTTCTTCTTTAAGGCTGAGTGATACTTCTTTCTGTGCTTGTACCGCATTTTGCCTTACTCATTCTACTGCTGGTGGAGTCTTGCACTGCTTTTACCTTTTGGCTCTTGTTCTGCACATGGGTTTGCAAATACGTCTGTGAGGCCCTGCTTTCCTTGTGCATCCCCAGAACAGGCCTTGTTGGATTATCTGATAAGTTTTCAAGTTTTGAGGAACTGCCACACACTGTCATCCCTCCAGTGGAGCGCAAGAGTTCCTGCACATTTTTGCTGATACTTATTTTCTGTTTTTGATACTCTTCTGATGTTCTGACTTAAATAGCATTGTTGAAAAACTACCTCAGTGTCCCAACAAGACATTTTGATGATCTATGATTTATTACTTTAGGACTATTTTATATTCTTTCTAGCTCCTTGAAAAAAAATCAGATGGAACCATCTTACCTTATACAACCTCAGAAGTGTGGTCGTAGCCCAGTAGGTGCTCAGTTTTTGTTGCATGACTGAGTTACTGACTATGAAGATGATGAAAGTTGCCATGTAGATAATGTGTTAGGCTAGGAGAATTTACAAGGTAATGTATTAGCTCTCTCCTTTAAAAATGCTTATTTTACATATCCAGAAGGAAACAGTTAATGGATTATAAAAAGTTTGAATGAATGGTTTAGTCTTTTAAGAAGAAAACATCCTATTTTCCCACACTTAGACAGGTTCTGCAGGGTATCCTTTCTCTGAGGTCTTCTAAGGACTCACATTATACTTGAGGTGTACAGAGTCTAAGCACTGGGCTGTGCTTTTTATTTATTTTTAATTAACTAATTAATGAATGAATTAATTTGGTACAATGTCATGCTACACATCTCAGACACCTAGTGATCCTCGTCTCTCAGCCTCCTCAGCACTGGAATTACAGGAGTACCACCATGCCTGGGGTTTCCAAGGCCGACAGGTTGTGTGGTACCACGGATCAAACACAGAATCTTGTGCTTGGCAGGCAGGCACTTGGACCACCAAGCTATTTCCCCAGCCCCTGGGCTAGGCTTTTAAATATAGCTGCAGAAACATTTTTATTCTTGTAGCGTCTTCATGGTTTGGGGACTTTTTGTCTTTCAAATCTTGATGTTACTTATTTTACTAGTGTGTGCCTTCTAGATGCCTGAATTTGAAATCTGGCATTTGCAGTAGTTTTCTCAGATAGTTGTATTCCCACATCAAGTGGGAATAAGTCCTTCAAAGGGACTATTTATCTTTATTTGCTATTCCCTATCTAAGTGAATTCCCTGGTAGTTCATGCATTTATTTGGTGTGCCATCATTACCAGTCAAGAGCGCATGTCACTTCATCCACTCAGGTGAGAGGCAGAGCTCTTGGTGTAGTCTCCAGTGGACCTGAATTACTCCTTTATAATTTACCATGTGTGTAGCTACTTCTCTTCTTGAAGACTTAGTCTTCCTATAGGATTTTTCTTTAATTTATAGAGGTTGGTGAGCATAGAATAAGATGATTAATTCATATAAAGAGCCAAGTACCATAATGGCTATCTTCATAAATTTTCAGAACTAGTATCATTTTTAATCAAAATCTAGTGATACTTTAAAATAAAATAGAGAAGCTGATGTAAAGTATAGCTTTGTTCTTTTTGCTAGTGGCATCTTATTTGAATACTGTGCTGAAATAATGCATGATCAAAGTCTTACTAATAGCCATTGCCCAGCACTGTTGGCCAACTAATCAGTCAACTTAAACAGATTTGTTTCTTGCTGAGAAAGTGGATCTGTTTTTATAATATGACATCTACATTCAGTGACTCCATCTTATAGTAGTTTTATACTTGTTGCTATTGCTATGATCCAAGGAGGAGAAAGCTACTCCTTCTGCATTGGATGCAAGGAACAAAGACCTGGCTGGCTCCAGATTGCTCCCTTAGGCATGGCCCATGTTTGGAGAGCAGAGGTGTGTCTGATCACCAGGGATAATGACCATTCTGTGGAGCTCAGGTACTGGAATAGGGCCAGTTTCCTCCTCCTGACCCTGACTCAAGCTTTCCATTAGATCTTCTGTCAACAACACCAGCCACTCTCTTTCTACCAGCTGCCCTTCTTACATAACCCAATTGGGTTTCCAAAGTTTACATTTCCAAAGCTGTTATCACTGTGTTCTCTATATAATGGAGTAAGATTGCAAACTTAGCAAATAAAAATGCAGGACATCCAATTAAATTCGAATTTCAAATAAACTTATCTTATGAATATTAGTATGGCATATGTAATATTTCTGAAACATCTGCACTAACAAAAAACTATAGGTATTTCTTAATTTATGATGGATTATATATATGGATAAGTATATTTTAAATAAAAATTATAATTTAATAAAATATTACATCTGATAAACTTACCCTACCTAATATTATAGCTTAGTCGAGCCTACCAGACTTTCTTACATTGACCTACAGTTGGGCAAAATTATCTCCTATAAGATCTGTTTTATAAGAAAGTGTTGAAAACCTGATGTAATTTATTGAATACTTTATAGAAAGTGAAAAATAAAATACTGTATTGGTGTGCTTTCTCATTAAAATAGAAAAATCATAACTCAAACCATTGTAAGTCAAGGACTAGTCTGTTATTTATCTGAAATTAAAATCTAACTGGATACTTTGTATTTTATCAGACAACCCCAACTGTGGTGAGGTTCACAAAGTCCACTGAATTGTACATCAGACCCATGGCTTTGCTCTCAGAATCTCCAACCCTTTCCTTCTCCTTGTAGTCATTGAGAATAAGAAGACAGCAGTCATTTGAGGCAGTGGCATAGCTTAGTTCTGAAGGAGCTTAGCAGGCTAGTCTCCTGGAAAAGTTTACTCAACAATTATAATATTTTAATTCTCAATCATCTGCCTTTTTCCCCATGGTACTAAGGAAGCATGAAATCGCAGCTGGAGCAGAACTTGGTCTTGCTGGTCTTTTTCTGCCTTTGCCTTCTGACTTCCTACAAGTTTATCCTTTCTTAACCTTTCCCATCATCCAAGGAATGTGTCCTACTGGAGAAAATGGACAGGAATTCATGAAGTTCTTTCAGCTACTTGAGTTTATAGCATAAGTAACTATATCATCTATTTCACCACAGCCCTCTCTGACAGTTTTCAACCCTTACTTTAATCAGCCAGACAGCAAACTGACCATCATCAAATTAGCATTGCACAAACACTTCTAGCCCTCATGCTTTGATGATAATGTTCTAAGCCATATCGAGTATGAGCTGAGGTATCATGAACAAAAGCTCAGAGGGGTGAGACAAGTGCTGAGCTGAACGACAAGCTGATGTGCCATTGTGCTTACTTTCTGGAGAAATGCACCTGATTTGGAGAGGTGGTCCTGGAACTCCTGCTTTCTTAGCATTCAGCAGCGCTAAAAGTATATTGAAGCAATCTTCACCAATCCTTTCCAAATTGCAAGTATTCTGTGTTTAAACATGTTTTCTCCAAGGAAAGTTGGATTGACATGGAGTCACACATGTCTAGAATTATCTCCAAGTCCTTTATAAACAGACCAAGACTTGGAAGGGTGCACTTTAGGTTACAGAGTTTTCCTGGGCTGGGCTCCAAAGCTTCCTGATTCTTGAACAACAATGTGTTCTTTCCATGCTACTTTACATACATATTTATTTTACAGAAGCTTTGTGCCTTTGAGCTGTTTGTATCCACTTTGCAAGCTTACTTGTGTCCTGCAGCAGTGGAGGGTCAAACCTTACAGAAGAATTTTGTTTAGCACCTCCACTGTGTGTATATGCTGGCAATGAGGACTTCTCGTCTTTCTCCTTCTCATCCTTCTACCTCCCTTTGCTCTTAACATTAATCATAATCATGTGTTTTCTGGTCCCATGCCTGTAGATATTGCCGTTGGGCATTTTTAACTGAGATTTCTAAATATCCCAATTGGGGGAGGCTGGTATTTATTCATGACACACATTCCTTAAGGAAAAATGTAATAGTTTGACCTTTAAGGTCTTTTTGTTTTTTCCTTTTGCTTTCCTTCTGTCTCAGGTTGTTACATTTTAGGCTATAAGGCATAAGTAAGCCTATAATTTGCAATAATGGCTGGGTGGTTGGAATTCATGCTATAGATTAGTACTGATGAGTGAGCTTTGAAATATTAAAAAAGGAGCTGGAAGAAATCTTAGGTGCACTCTTCTCCCTCAGAAGAAATGGAGATTCTTGTATCACACAGCATTTGTGGGGAAGCTGGGGGGCAAGACCTGTTTTGCCTGATTCCAGAGCAGAGCTAACTCCCAACTCTGAGCAGCATAGTTCAGCAGGAATTAACTTCAGATCACTAAAATACTCCTATTTTTTTTT